>VDFB02085979.1:0-19606 GCA_007258455.2 Sequoia sempervirens
GAATACTTTTTGAGAATAGATGAAGTTGTTAATGCAATGAGAGGGTTAGGAGAACAAGTAGAATAATTTGATGTGGTCAAGAAGGTCATTAGAACCTTGCATCCTAAATATGAAACTACGGTATCAGCCCTTGAAGAAAAGAAACATTTTGACTAGCTTACCTTAGATAATTTACAAGGGACTCTTACTACTTTTGAAATGAGAACAAGTAAAAGCAATCCAACAGGAAAGAAAACTGCTTTTAAAACTGAGAAAAAGGAAAATACAGAAGAAAGTGAGTCATAATACTTTGATTCAAAAGAGGCTCACTTTTTTAGAAAACTTAAAAAGGGTTTAGGAAAATAAAAAGGAAAAATTCCCTTTAAATGTTTCAACTGCGGCAAAATTGGACATTTTGCAGCTAACTGCCCCTATGGTGATCAAAATAGTGATGATGAAAAATCTAACAAACAGTCTAAGAAGAAGGTCTATAAACCTAAAAAGAAATTCAATTTCAAAAACAAAAAGAGTATGTTCAGTAAAGATGAAACAGACACTGAAATAGAAGACTCTTCAATGGAAGGAGATGAAACACTATTTATGACAATTACTAATCCAAGTCAAGATCATAATAAGGAGATTGATAATGTTATGAACAATGGCTCAAAAATAGATGAATATCCTGTAGTTAGAATACCTCAGTTTGAAGGCACAAAATTTATTTTTTGGAAACGTAGGATGGAGACCTATTCATCTTCTTTAGGATTTAATGTGTGGGAAGCAATTGAAAAAGGTTGTTCAGTATCTACAGCACCTACTCCTACACTAGATGAAAAGAAGGCTCTTGAATATAATGCTAGGGCTATGGATGCTATCTTTAATAGTTTTCCAAATGAAATTATTGATAAGGTCTTTTGTTGCAAGGATGCAAAGGAAGTTTGGAACAAACTAATTGAAATGCATCAAAATGATGAGTTGCAGGAAGGAACATCCTCAAAATATGATACAGATTGTGGCACATTAGGAAGTGAAGATGTTAATTTTGAGAGTGAATTAAATAATGCTCTAAGAGACATTCATAAACTCAAAGAGGAAGCTAAGGTAAAGAAGAATAATTTTGAGAAACAAATTGTTGACCGAAAACTTTAAATTGAAATGCTAGAAATTACAAAAGTGCAATTAGAAATCAAAGAAAAAGAATGTTGCACTTTAGAGGCAAAGGTTGTTGACCTGGGGAAAGAACTTGATATGTGTGACAGTAGTAATAAACTGGAAAAACTTTTAGGTAAACAAAGACATTATAATGATAAAACAAGTCTTGGGTTTATGGAAGGTCAGTGCTCTTATTCTGATAGATTCTAGCATAACAAGGTAGCAAAGAGTTACAAGTCCAAAACTTTTATTGATACTACTCAAACAAGGTTGATTTGGAAACCAAAGAAAATTAATGAAAAGACAGAAGGTACAGTTAGTCAAGCAATTGTACATTCTAAGGTGAATAATGAATGGATTCCGGATAGTGGGTGTTCACACCATATGACAGGTGGAAAAAGTAGCTTTATCAATTTTGAATATTGTGATGGCGGTTTAGTTTGGTTTGGAAATGATGATTGTATTCAGATCATTGGGATAGTAGTTTCTTTGAATGATAACTTGTGTTTGTGGGATGTGTACTATGAAGAAGAACTCAAGCATAATCTTCTGAGTGTAACTCAAATATGTGATCAAGGTTTTTATGTTCTTTTTAATGCTCTAGGATGTGAGATTAGGAAGAAAATGGGTAAAATTGTTGGTGCAGGTTCAAGAACTCAAGGGAATGTTTATAATCTACAAGAAACAAGGTGTGTGAAAATGAGTGCTCAATTGAGGGAGGTAGTGAATGATATTCCTCATATTTCTCATCACTAAATCATCAATATGTCATTCTAGGGTACATTTCAATTTTTTTTTATATACCCCTGTGATTAGTTCTTGCATTGGATTCTATTGGTGCAGTTCTAATTAGTAAAGTGATGATTCTATTGTTGAAGTTTTTGGAAAGGCTCAAAGGACAGTTTTTTTTTTTTAGCATTTTTGTTTGAATAATGTAGATGTCAGCATAATAAGGAAAAGGTGACAAAGTTTGTTTATATGAACATATCAGTTATGCTTTGAGAATTCTAAAGCAATAACTCTGCAAGATAGTGTCTTTGCCTTTTGTAAATTTCATACACTGTTGGTCAATGACTACAATGTTGTTCTATGTTACAACTTCAGGTGACATTGAGTTTACATATTTGTGTATACACTGTTTCTTCATGTTTCTTACTCTGATATGAAAGTGGTGCTAATTCATGTTGAAGATGAAATTTCTCGAACTCAATGGTTTAGTGTCTCATATTGTTCCATACAATGGCTATATGCATGTGATTCTTCCTTGGATTACATATTCAGTGCCTGTGCTCAATCCAGTGAGTAGTTAATGCTTACTTGATCAGTATTTTTGAAACATTGAGGACCGTATTGACAAAGTGTGATCTTTTGTATTGTCAAGATTATATGGTGAGCTTACAGATGTATTTTACAATGGAAAAAACAAAAATCTCAGCTTGACAGATTGTCAGTGCTTATGCAAAGTATTTCCAAGTAGTAATTGATAAAGCATTTTTTTTATACTCTTTTATGTCCAGTTGTTCTTCACATGCTATTACTATTTACATAGTGAATATTGCTTGAAATTGAGGTTTCACAATGATTACAATGGTATTTCTTGAAACATGGTCAGTTTATGACTTCACATTGTCTTGCTCAGTGTTGGTAGGAATGTTGTAAAGGTAAAAGGTGAAGTTTTTTCTTATTTCAGTATCATTGGTGACAAAGGTATGGTAAAGTTTGGGAAATCATTTGATATTATTTTTACAGTTGCATTAAAGTAGGCTTTGAAACATGAAAGTATAGTAGGGTGCATATTGTTGGAATAACAATGAAAGCTACAACATTTTTGATTGTTTATCTACAAAGTTTCAAGGCTACTTGAAACAATCTTGTCTAAATTCTCTTAAAAGTATGCATGGTATTAGGGGGAGACTTTATGTCTATTCTACACCCTTGGTTCAGCCATTCTTATGTATTTTTATGTAAATTTATGGTACATACTGGTATTATGTTGATACACTATTTTACCAATGTATAATCACTCATATCTGTTTGCACCATTTGTTTCCTTAAGCATTGGTTCAGATCATGGTTGCTTTATTTACTATTGTGGTTGTAGTTATTTGATGACAGTGATACTACCCTGTGTAATACAATGATCTTACAAGTATGATGATAGTACAGCAAGTTTTGGTGTTTCGCATTCATCACAGATGTTCAAAAGATGTTATTACCTACTTGACATGATTACAGTTATTAATATTTTTTGAACGTGACAAGTTGATGAGTTACAATGATAGTCATAGTTATCCTTTACTCAGTGCAGTGGTTAAGGGGAGGCAAGGCTAATTGTTGGTGAACATTTTTTATGTATGTAAGGAAAGCTAGATGCGGAAGCAACTCTCCTAACGTCAAAACCTCGGGGAAGAATGCAGAGATACCTTTTAAATTTACACTTACAGTCCAATTAAGATGCACATGAAAGAGATAACAGAAACAGAGTATTTGACAAACACATATGAACACCAAATTTACGTGGAAAAACCCTTATGGGAGAAAAACCTACCACACCAAGAGAAGTCACTTTGTATGATAGTAATAAAGATTACATACAGATATCTGACTTATCTTTCTGATGTCAGTTTGCAGCAGCATTCACCATGAACAACCTTGTTACAGAACATTCACATTATAGTCTTCACATAATAGAATTCATCCACTGATTATACAGTCACACAATAATTTTTTGATCCATCGAACCCATCACAATCTTTGATCACAGAGTATATCCATGTCGCCCCTATCTGTTGAGCTTCCTCTCAGTAACAGCTGCAACAATCCAACTGCTAGTGGTTCCCATTCGGCTCCTCTGATTGGCTATTGGCTCACCACGTAGGATGGTCTTCTCTCGGTCAAAGCGATCAACCTGTGTTGGCATGTCAGTGTGACACTAACCATGTCTCCCCGATGCCACAAGACTTAACCATCGATGTCGCCAAGAATCATCCTTATCGCCAAGATGTTACATCAAGTCTAGAGAGCTATCGCTCAGACTTCACCATGTTTCCAAGACCTTATACCGACAATCATCACATGTATCGCTATCGCCAAGACTTATCACTATCGGTGAAACATCATACCGAAGCTTCAAAGTCACAAAAATGTGAGTTTTCCATTCAGTGAGACAATCGTCTTTCGCCAAGACATCACACCGATGTTCACTAAGTATCCAAAGTGTTCAACAGTCAGCAAGACTATCGTCCTTTGCTGAGAGATCATACTGAACATCTAAGACTCTCTCTGAAGGCTTCAAAAGAAAACGTTGTCGGTGATACTTTAGCTATTGCTGGGACTTCACACAGAAGTAAGCCTTTCGGCCAAGGGTCTCCCTGATATACAATATGAATGGCCTGTCGACCAGAAATATCCTCTTGGCATAGGGTTACAACGAATGTCACTAGTCATAGCAATAAGCTCCTTCAACATGACTTAAACATTATCTCAGCAACCTGTACAAATTGCAAGATCTAAAGCTGCTAGTCGGCCAGACTCAAAGCATGTCACACCGACTTGCCTCTCTCAGAGGTTTCAACCTATGAGATTGAGACATATATTTCTAACAATCTCCCACTTGACGAATATCACACAAGCACCTCCAGAGGACAACAAAACTAATGAAAATCATGGGCACTAAGGCCCATTGAACTGGCACACCACCTGAACTTTTATGTGCTCACTGGCTTCGTCAATGCATCTGCAACATTCTCCAAAGTATCAACTTTTTCCAAACTGACATTTCCATCCTCCACCATATCTCATACAAAGTGGTATTGTGCATTTATATGTTGCATCCTGGCATGGAAAGTAGGATTCTTTGCCAGACAAATTACACTCTGACTGTCACAAAAAATAGTTATTTTCCCTGCATCAAAACCAATGTTAGAACACAAATGTTTTAACCAAATTGCTTATTTACAAGCATGTGTAGTTGCCATGCATTCAGCCTCTGTAGTGGACAAAGTGACTACAGCCTGCGGCTTACTCATCCAACTCACTCCACCACCATTCAACATGAAATTATATCCACTGGTGGACCTCCTGCTGTCAATGTCCCCTACCCAATCAGAATCCACATAGCCTCGAATACTGAGAGTCCTTTGTGATTCAACCAAGTTCCCATGGTAACACAAAGCATATTCGGAAGTCCCCTTCAAATATCTAAACACTCTCTTCACAGCATTCCAATGTGTTCTTCCAGGATTAGTCATAAACTGACTAAGAACTCCCACTACTTGGGAAATTTCTGGCCTTGTACAGACCATTGCATACATGAGACTGCCAACCACACTAGCATAGGGTACACTGGTCATGTCCTCCATATCAGTAGGAGATTTTGGACAATCTTCAAAAAATAGCTTTGTTCCCTGTAAGACTATAACAACTAGCCGCTTGCAATCATTCATGTAAAATCTCTCTAGAATAGTCTTGATATACTTACTCTGATTGAGCCAAAGTTTTCTACTCTTCCTGTCCCTAGTTATCTCAATCCCCAGAATATACCTTGTTGCACCAAGATCTTTCATTTTGAACTTAGCAGACAACTGAGACTTAAGATCAGAAATCATTAGCTTACTATTGCCTATGAACAGCATATCATCAACATAGAGAGAAATAATAATTACTTGATCACTTTCAACTTTGTAATACACACCACCTCTGTACCGTGTCACCCGGGCATCCTCTAACCCCATCAGAACTGGAACAACTCGTGGACGCAGCACAGAAATGTGCTCCCATGCCCAAACATGCAGAAGAGTCACTCTGACTCCCAGTGCTCTGCCATCCGCGTATGCATACTCGTGCAAATCTCTGTAAAGTGAAGCCAAAAGTATAGGCCCCAATGCAAACCAAACTAGCTTGTCCCATACCATCCTCTCCCAGCAGTATCCCCACCCAAGACTGAAATACTGCCCTCATCGGTCTGGGGCAACCAAACCAGAAATGATCGTTGCAATGGCCCAACGGGAGGTGCTATGACTCGGTACCTCTCCAGCTCAAGCTACCCCTCACAGTAAATAATATCACACATGGCGAGGACTTGGGTGTAGCAATCGCGTCCCTCCTCCATATCATAAATCACTTGGCGGCCATAAATGGGCAATCGTAATATCCGCCAGACGTCCTCTAAAGTGACGATCGCCTCACCAGTGGGAAGATGAAACGACGACGTCTCGTTGTGCCACCGCTCTGCCAACGCTGACAGCATCCCGAGGTGTGTGCGCATGGGCATTGTGTACGCAATATGTCATAGTCCTGTGACTCCCAATTGGTTCTGGTCTTTGTCGCTCAGATCTCGTAAAATGCTCGCCAGCTCCCGTGACCGGTGCTCCTATGAGTAAAGCTCCCTAGGCCTATCCTGCAACACACAAAGTCAGTATGTTAAAAAAAAAAATTGGAAAATTCCTGACCTAACACTCCAAACTTGCATCCAGCGGCGTAGTTTGTGAAGGCGTCGCAGTTTGAGTTTTCTCAAACTTTGACACTAGACTCAGAATTTAGCCAAAAAGAGCCGACACGGTGTAATTTAACCCTCAACATCACAATTCGCTTGAAAAGGGTGTCGTCGCGGCGCACTTTTCCAAAACTGACCCGCGAGTCCGAGCCAAGCCTGATCCCAGCGGTGGAGTTTTTAAATTCCATATTACACCGCTGCAGCACTAAACAGCCCCACTGCAATGCAAAGAAGGAAAAAGAAGTGCACTTTAAACACCAAGCGGTGCTATAATAGCACCGCTGGAAGCGACCTCATCCTAAAACAAGTAATAAATGCACTAAAATGAAAAAATGAGGCGTCAGTTAGGGTCACATACCGGGGCACCGAGGGCAAGTGGTCGTTGGTAGGTCCGAACTCAGTCAGAAAGCTGCAGAGGAAGCTATCATTGCGCCATATCGTCAGAAGGTCAGAGCTCGAATCTCAAGGTTTGCTAGCGGAGGTGTGTGAAAATGACTTGAAAGTGACCCGTCGGGCCCCTTTTAAGCCTAAAAATTAGGGTTTTTTGACCCTCTGGGGCTATCCTGCTAGAGTTTTGGACCCCCGAACCCATTTTTCTCTGTTTAAGGCTTGTTTTTCATTGTTTTATTGTGTTTAGACATGTTTTTAGCCTCCTGGACCCCTTTTGGACCTGTCGGGCGCTTGTCACCTTTTTCGCGAGATCACCCAAAAAATTGAAATTTTTGTCCAGGTCTCGAGGGCATCATAATGGCATGTTTTCTCTCACCATGCAACAGTGGGGCAAGCTTTTAAATATAATTTTTTTTTTGCTTTGATCAAGATTGTTTATTCTTTGAACCAATACAACAAGTGCATTGCTTCAAGGAGGTGCAAAATGTAGACATCAAAAATATCTTGATTGACATAGTGCATCGATCTACGACTTACTAACATTGTTTCTTCGTCATCCCTCCCGGTCTATTAGTTTTAATCAAATTCCCTATTTGATTAAATTCATGTCAATATTCATCTCTTAATTAAATAAATCATTTTAATACACAATTAAGTCACTTTCTCTTGTTAATTAAATCATTCATAAGTCTAGTATCCTGGCTGAATTAAATAATCAATTTATTTGATTAAATCTCTAAAGAATCCCATCTATTAAATTAAATAAATTAAAACCTTATTTGATTTAATCTAACATCACCCCTTTTAATTAAATAAATCAAAATCTTTATTTAATTAGTCTCTTGTCACATTCTTCTCTTATCTGATTTAAATAAATCCATAAATCTAAGTCAAATGAGTCACATCATCAAATCTCCTGTTAAATTAATTGACCTTTGATTAATTTAATCTAATCTCATGTCACATCCTCTAGATAATGCAAGTTGCACATGAAAATAGATTTAATTCATTTATTAAATCCCTATTTTCCCTCACAAGGCATCTTTTGGAATATTCTCTCAATTTGAATTCAAAATTCCAAGTCAACATGTACATCCAACAAGGCAATAACTTCATCTTACATGTCCTTTGCCTTGAGCCAAGTGGCATTTATTGCATTTTCCCTTCCCTCTTACATGTCATTTCAACAAATTTGAAATTCAAATATTGGCATTTATTGGCACAAACCCCAAATCTTGCACAACCATCATCCATTCATAGCTTGACAAGTGGCATCATATTATTAGATGAAAGTTAGTCCCACATTTCTCAAATTTGGGTTTTCATCCATCTTGAAACCCTATAAATGAAGAGCTCCTCTCCTCATTTCATCATCCACATTCGAAACAAAGTTACCATGCTAAAATACTTAGCCATTTTCATCCATCATTTGAGTTCTTAGCTAGGTTATTGCAGATTTTTGGCTTGGAACTCTCACCTTCATCACCAAAGTGGATCAACACTCTTCAACAATCATCAAACTTGCATCTTAGGGATTGGGAAAGGGCTAATTTTCACATCAAATTGGCACCAATTCCCCCATGGGATTAAGAGTTTGCTTAATTAATTAGGATTCAATCTTGTTTTTATGATTTCATTGTGTTTTTCATTATTTTCTTCCTAATTTGAGCTATGTTAATGAATCTCATGGGGAATCCATGTTTAGGCTTGCATTTCCTTGTTTAATTTGTTTAATCATGTTGTTTTGCAGGTACTTAGGGTTGGGATTTCACATTTGGCGCTAGAAGGAGGGCTACATTCCATTAATTCTAACATTTTTGTGAAAATTCTGCATTTTTCTTAACACAGGAAATTCCAACACGAGCTCATCAGCGTCGTTGTTTTCGCGTCGCGAGCTCCTCAGCGTCGCAGTTTCAGCACCACGGGATCGTCAACGTCACTGTTTTAGCACTGTTGGAATCATCCCGCCAAAAATTTCATATTTAAAACTGCGCCGCTGGACTCACCGATCTGCACCAGTTTTCAAAAATTTTAAAACTCTGACGCTTTTGAAAAATGTGACGCTGGGAGAAAAGAGCGACGCAATCATGCTCTCTGTCCTGACACAGAGCGCCATTGACTAGTAACGCGGCGCTGAAATAGCACCGCTGGAAGAAAAAATTTGTGACGCTGGGAGAAAAGAGTGACGCAATCGTGCTCTCTGTCCCGACACAGAGCGCCACTGACTGGTAAAGCGGCGCTGAAATAACACTGCTAGAAGGAAAAAACAGCGATGTCTTCATGAGTTGCGATGCTGGAAGACAGTAAAAGGGAGAAAATTAATTTTTAGCATGTGTTTTAATTTATGATTGCTTCTTCCTCTGCTTTTGCCTTTTGAATTTTTTGTTTTTCTAGAATTTAACTGTCTTTTCTCCTTTGTAGGTTGGAAGTCCAAAAGCAAGCGAAGAAGGAGCATGGAGACGATATTGGGTCTAATCAAAGTGTTTTTAAACATTTAAGTGTTTGATAAACACTTCCTTATGAATTTGTCATCTTCTTCCTTTCTTAGAACACTAGCTTTCATTTGGGTTTAAAAAGGATTCTTTTGTTTATTTCTTGCAAAAGGATTAAAAAGAATCTTAGGATCTACAACTTACTAGATTTCATTTATGGATTAAACAATTGAACAAATGTCTTCCACTTGTGATTTGGTGCTCTAAAAATGAACTCACATATTGCTTTGAGGATCTAAAAAGAACAAGTGTAGTGTTTTTCGTGAGAGCTTACTTAGGCTAAAGTCATTAGAAAAGGACGTATGCGCTTCTCTCACGCTTTATAGCGATCTTGAGAATCAAAAGGTCTTTTCTATGACTTTGGGTTAAGATAAATCAATCACCTCCACACTTCGCTTTGGGCTTAAAATTGAACAAACTATTGTGCGAGTGTGAGTGGGGGTATTTTCGCGTACATTCTCTCTCTTTGTTGCTATCAAAGATTGATCGAGTTACAAATTTTGTTCTTCATTAACTTTTGTTTATCTTAGAGGCCTACCTTGTGGGAAAAAGTAATCACCCAAGGGAACAACTCAACCAGTAACACTCTAAAGCCAAGAGTATTTCCAGCCAGGATATAAATGTGGATATTGGAAGAAACGCCAATATCACGCAGTTGACTCCGACAAGATGGATCCAAAAGGGGACTCTTGCCACGTTGGGTCAACTCCAACGAACGGAAAGTCCTTACTAGAACCCATGTGCTAGAATTTTCCAAAATCCTTAATCTATTTGTTGGTGCAAGAACGGTCGTTTTGAAGCCACCCCACACTTTTACGGTCTTCTAGTAGAAATGGAAAACATGCCATGGGAGTTTCATGGGTGTTTTCTTGACTGCCCCGTATAAGTGAATGTCGTGGAGGGGAGCCAGTGGGGTCAAGCATCTAACCATTCACTAGAGATAAGCGTAGCTGGACTTTTCCAAGTGGGAATCCAACAAATATTGTCTTTCACATCCATAGGATTGTATTTTTTCTTGGGTTACAAAACGCATTGCTTGATCAAAAACATCATGGAAACAAACACTTAACATTATCCAAATTTCAAACCCTTTTGAGGACAAATACAATTGACTCAATCCACATGTTATTGCTTTCCCTTGGGAGTCACATCCTTAGAGGTTTCTAAGCATTGGATTATATCTCAATTTGTCTTCTTAAGTAAACAATAGGAAACCCTTGCCTTGAGTTCATTAAATTTCCACATAACATATCTTGTGGGGTTTGAAGAAATTAAGACATTGGACATCTTAGTTTGAAAACCTAATTGAAGAAAGTGTTTTTGGTAAAATAAAGACATTAAGCAAAGCTAAGCAAAATGAACTATCATATGTGTTGAAGACTCCAAAATCCCAAAGCAAAAATCATTGGAAGAATTTGCATGCTCTTCAATACCTAGGTCTAGGAAAACAAAGTGTCTTTTTAGGTTCACCTAAGGATCAAAACATATCAAAATCATTTTTCACCCATCCCCCAAAACATCAAATCCATATCATCATCACCTTTTGAAAGATCTTAAAATCATCCTTGACACTAGGCTTTGTGGTAAAACCAAAATCATCAAAATCATTAAGACAAAATCCTTGAGAACATTTATCAAAACACCTTTGGTTAGGTATGTGTAGATGCATCCTTTTGCATATACTTAGTCAAAGTTATCAAAATCATCTTGTCTTGCTTAGTATATGTAGATGAATCCTTCTTCATATGCTTAGTAAAACAATCACCTTGTTTGAATAGGTGTGAGTAGATGTATCCTTCTCCTCACACATATTCAAATTATCATCATTTGAACAAAGCTATCCCTTAGATCATTATCAAAACATCCTAGGGTCTTTTTGTTCAAAATCAAAATCCAAATCCAAATCAAAGATCAAGGACAAAATCTCGAAATCCAAAAGAAAGAATCAAAATCCACAAGTCCTAAAAAGCCTAGTGTCTCACTCAAGATTTATCAAAAGCCAAAACATTCATACCATCCATCCCTATCATTCATATCATCATTGCATTTGATCCTTAAAGCATCCTAAAACTTTTCACCTTGGGACATAAAATAGAGATTAATCCAAAGAATCAAGAGATTCATCCCCCATATTATCGAAGATTGATCCTTGTTTTATGGTTCAAACAAGATCTCAATACAAGAAGAGTATGGAAGCCCACAAAGAAACTCCCGCTTCAAGTGACCTTAGCCAAACAAATGCAGAAATGAATCCCACTGAATCAAACAATCCATTGATCCCCTCATCATCCCAAAATCCACAAGAAGAAAATCAAGGGGAGGACCTCACTTTTGAAATGTCTCGCGAGGAAATGATGGAAATGCTCCAAAATATAGACAACCATAGAATCATCAACATCATGATGAGACTTAACCCTTCATTGTACATGCTTGAACTAGCAAAACAAGGGGCCAAGTTGCCTTCAGATTTTGATGTGAGTACTATAGTGGATACATCATTTCCTCTGATCTCGTCCACCATTCCCATTTCATCTACACCTCCATCCCAAAACATCCCGCAAATCACAAAATTGTTTGCTCCAACACAATCCAATGTCAACATGGGAAACACATTTCTTAAAGCTCTTCAATCACATCCCCTTGTTAACAATCAAAATTTGGACGCAAGCACCACCTTGGAACAAAACACAATCAACAACCCATTACACAAAAAATGTTCCTCTCACTTTACATTATGACCCATCATCAACATCTTTTCATGGAGCACCACAAACACCTCTTCTCACAAATTCACAAGAAGAGGGAGATACATTTGGACTAGGGGGCTTATTCGATACCATGACATTCTCACAACTCACACCTCTCACATTTCCACCTCTTCTGCCATTGCCATTATCATCCACACCACTCCTTGGTTTAGGGCTCTCTCCCCTACCAAGTATCAATCAAACCTATATCCCAACCATCAATTAAAGCATTGCACCAACAAATGACAAACACACAAGCAATGGCAACATCATCGAACATCCCCCTAACATCACAAAACATGGTCTCTCAAGGACCCATCACATCAATACCATTATCCAACATGCAAAATATCAACACAACATCATCATCTACCACCATTCCAAATCCACCACCCCCTCCACCACCACCAACATTCACCACATCAAACCAATTTGACACAGCATTGCAAGCCACTTTTCAAAGAGGATACCAACAAGTGCAGAAAAAAAAAGTCGTGCAACAAGCTGCTCAAGCTGTGCAAGCTACCAAAGTTGCACAAGCCGCACTACAAGCGCAACAAGCTCAACAAGCCCAAGCATTATTGAAATAGCAACAACAACAAGCCACCCAAGCCACACAAGCATTACAAGCACAAAGGGTCGCTCAAGTACAACTTTTATTACAGCAACAAGCAGCGCAAGTGCAAGCGCAAGAACAACTTCTTGCACAAGCAGCACAAATGCAAGCATATCAGCAAGCACTAAACCAATACCAAGAGTAGCAAGAAGCAACAGAATTGGCAGCCCAACAACAAGCGTTGTGGGAACAACAACAAGCAAAACAACAAGCGTTGTTAGAACAGCAACAAGCGCAACAGCAAGCACAACAACAAGCGTTGTTGGAACAACAACAAGCACAAATCCTAGCACAATAACAACAAGATCAACAACAAGCATTGTTCATCCAAAATCAAGTAGAAGCCTACTTTGCCCGCCACAATATACCGATTCCATTGAACAACGCACCAACCAATCCATCCATCCAAACCACGATTGCAACACCTCAAAACACATTCATCCCACCCCCTAATCCATAAAGCGATGTAACGACACAACTCAGGTTCTTATCACAACAAGTGCTTGACCTTCAGTTGGGGCGAACAACCAAAACATCAAGCAACTTGTGTCCCTATCCATTTGATAGGAGCTTAGAAATGAAACCATCCCCTAAGGGATTTGAGATCCCTAAATTTGACAAATATCGAGGGACGGGAAACCCTGAAGATCACATCAGGGAATTCTAGGTTCATTGCATGGAGGTCGCATACGACGATACTTATCTGATGCAGCTATTTCCTAGAAGCTTGGCAGGCAACGCTATAGAATGGTTCTCTCACTTACCCTCAAGCATTAGAACATTCCAAGAAATTAGAGATGCATTCATAAGGAACTACGCATGTAACATCGCAATGGATGTCAGTCTTGAAGAATTATACGCTCTAAAACAAGGAAAAAATGAATTTTTTGCTTCATTTCTTCAACGATGGTGATCCAAGGCCAATCGGAGCAAGTGGACCATGCCAGAAGAACAACAAGTATGCACAATCATCACCAACCTTGAAAGCCGCATGTCATTCCACCTCAAGGTTTAGGGCATCACTACATATGAACAATTGATCTCCAAGGCTCTTAGCATTGAAAGAGCCCTTGTGACCCAACCTGCGGAATCAATGTCGTATCACAAACAGCAAAACAATTGCCCACCATCAAATTACAATGATAAACCTCGAACATGGGTGAGAAACAAGAACATCACTAATGATGGCGTCATTGATGCCAAGGTGGTCATTAGTGGTTCACGCCAAAACACACCCGCACCGCAAATCCAACCACAACGCCAAAACACTCATCACACAACATACCAACCCAACAACCCAACCATCAATAACCTCAATGACCAAAGAGGACCACCCCAACGCAAAACATATCCAAAACAAAAATACACTATGTTGGGGGAACCACTTGAGCACATCATGAAAAGGTTGATCGACAAAAAGCTCGTCAAGGCTCCTACCTTCAAGAATTACCAAGAGCCTGATGTCAAACCTCCTTGGTACAATGAGAATCAACTTTGTGAATTCCACAAAATCAAAGGTCACACCATGAACAACTGCATGAGACTCGAAAATATCATCCAAGATCTCATTGACAAAAGAATCATAAACGTCGAACAACCTACGGGAAATCAAGACCTCAAAATCTACACGAATCCGATGTCGAATCATGGCAACAAAGGGAATAAAAATGATAAAGGGAAAGGTAGTGTAAATCATGTTTATGAATCTGTCGTAGCCTCCCTAAATGAGGACTACATGGTCATCACTATCAAGGGCCCCCATGTCGAAGATTGTGGAGTCACCACAAGAGGCGGCAAAGTCACCATTGCAAGATCATCCCAACCAAATAGAGTCCCTACATCAAAAGTCATTTCGTATAGCTACAATGTTGTAGACCAACTAAAAAGAATTCCAACACACATCTACATCATGGAGTTGTTAAAAATCTCATCAGCACATAAAAAGATCCTTGAGGAAGCATTAGCCTCATCCACTGTCCCCGCAGACCTCGATGCGGAACAATTCCAAGCTATGGTCGCAAATATCATAACACCTAATCTCCTTACATTTTCTGACCAAGATTTCCCCGCCCAACCATCTCACAACTGCGCACTTCACTTGGAAGCCATTGTAAACAAAAGCAAAATCAAAAGGGTCTTGGTGGATGGAGGTGCAGGTGTGAACATCTATTCTCTCAGCCTCATCAAACAACTGAAAATATCAGAAGATTACATCAACAAAGGAAAAGGCATCACAATCAGAGCATATGATGACCAAGAAAGAGTGTCTCAGGGCATGATTAAACTCCCTATTCAAGTAGGGCCAACGCTCGTGGAAACCACATTTCAGGTCTTGGACCTCGAATTACCATATAATATCCTCTTGGGACGCCCATGGATCCATGTAATGAAAGCTGTAGCATCAACCTTCCACCAATGTGTAAAATTTACACATAATGGACAAGAGGTTACCATTCATGGAGATCCTGAACCGTTTTCATATTGCAAAAATCTTGAGGCCAAATATTACAAAATCCCCCAAGTACCAAAGAATGATGAGGGCCCATCCACACCATACATCGACCCCGCCACCCTCATATCCACTTCTGTGAAAAAGACACCCGCCATTCCCGCCATTCCAACCATCTCCGACATCAAGCTCATCATCCAGGAGGACGGTTGTGGAAGTTATAGGCTCCCTAATAATTCTTTTGTGATAGGAGAGTTACCTCAATCTCCTAGATCATGGGGACGTCCACAAGAAAAACAAATGTCTACATCACAAACCTATCCTGAAAACTATCTGGAATTCACAAGATGGGGAGACCTTGGCCATGAGGTTATTGAAGCAGATCTATCTCACATGTTGTATCGAGATGAAAGACCGACACCTGAATTACCAATGGATGAAAGAAGCAGGGGCCTACAAATGATGTTTGCAATTGGTTATGACAGAAACCAGAGATTGGGACAAAATGACAACAGCCTCATAACACCTATCATGCCGGAGACGCGACCCATAACAAATCTTGGCCTTGGATGTACCCCTTCGAGGATAACCATACGTGGCCAAGGTCCTTCGATTAGAGCCGCTAATGTCTCTCCTCAGCCAGTGCTAGTACAGCTACACTCACCAATAGTCACAAGTAGGGACACACATAATTTTATAACTGAGCCCTATATTAGTAGTGATGACGAAGATACCTTGACCAATCTACCTAGGCTATTCGAAGATACCACCCTGTGTATGATTAGTACCATATCCTTTGAACTAGATAGTCAAAATCATGAGATTCATTTAGTCTACCCCCAACTGATCGACTATGACCAACGAGGACCACCAGTTCTCGATACATTTGAAAATAATGAAGCGCTCTCAGAATTCATGGGATTGAGGGATAACATTCCAGATGGAGATCAAAAGGCAGGATTTATAATGGAGTTGGACACACATGCTTATTATAGGGAAACGATTGAATCCTTTAGTCGCAAAAGTGAGAAACTAAGAATCATATCCAAGTCTTTGAGTGAAAACCACACTGTGGACTCTCCGACAAGAAATTAGTAAAAATAAAGGACGTATCCAATGGTGAAAACATCTTTGAGGCACTCGAGGATGAAGGATTCAATCTTCCCTTAAGAGCTATTCATCAGGAGAAATTAGCAGTCTTGGCTGAAAAATGCAACCCAGTCAACCTAGGAATAGAGGAGACCCCGCATATCACATTCTATGTAGAATCACTATTAACAGAAGAGCAAGAACCCCTAGCAGCATTCCTAAAGGAAAGACAAATAAACTTCGCATGGAGTTACGCTGATATGCCAGGGCTAGATCCAAAAATTGTAGTTCATCATTTAGCAGTGTATCCAGAGGCAAAACTGGTCAAACAAAAGCTTCGGAAAATGCATCCTCAAATCGCTCTGTTGGTCAAAATGGAACTCAAAAAGTTGTTGGATGCAGGATTTATCTGACCAATCGATTATCCAGAATGGGTGTCAAATTTGGTACCTGTTTCAAAACCTGACGGAGCCATCAGAATTTGTATGGACTTCAGAGATTTAAACAAGGCATGTCCCAAGGATGATTTCCCACTTCCCAATATCGACATGATTGTATACATGACAACAGGACATGAGATGCTATCACTAATGGATGGCTTTTCAGGATATAACCAGATTATGATAGCAAAAGAAGATCAACACAAGACGGCTTTCACTTGTTCATGGGGGACCTACTGCTGGAACATGATGCCATTCGGCCTAAAGAATGCAGGAGCAACCTATCAAAGGGCCATGACACTAATATTCCATGACATGATTCACAAAATAGTCGAAGACTATGTCGATAATATTCTAGCCAAGTCAAGAAAGAGACAAGATCATATAGCAACCCTAAGTGCTATCTTCGATAGACTGGAGGAATACAAAGTTAGACTAAATCCCAAGAAGTACGTCTTCGGCGTACAATCAAGTAAACTGCTAGGATACATAGTCTCCATGAGGGGTATTGAGGTGGATCCGGAAAAAGTAAAAGCAATCCTCGAGATGGAAGCACCAAAGACACTAAAACAACTGAGAGGCCTCCAAGGCTGACTTCAATCCATCTGACGGTTCATAGCACAACTGGAAGACAAGCAAAACCCATACTCTCACCTACTCCACAAGGGGGTAGCATATAAATGGGATACAAAATGCGAAGAGGCATTTAACAAAATCAAGGAATATCTACTGACACCTCCAGTGTTAATGCCACCTATCCCAAAGAAGCCATTGATCTTATATGTGTCAGCAACAGCAGCAGCCCTTCGAGATCTTCTCGCTCAACATGATGAAAATGGGATGGAGAGGGCCATCTACTATATCAGCAAGACAATGGTCGATCATGAGCTAAACTACTCATTCATCGAGAAAGCTTTCCTCACCATAGTGTTTGCATCCCAAAAATTCAGACATTACATGTTGGCACACAAGATAAAGCTCATTGCGAAAATTGATCCCCTCAAGTATCTCCTATCCAAGGAAATGCTCACAGGTAGAATAGCAAAGTGGGTAATGATATTATCAGAGTATGACATCGATTATGTAGAGAGGAAAGCTATCAAGGGACAAGTCATTGTGGAGCAACTAGCAGAGGCACCTATGTATTCTGAGAATCCTCTTGTCTCAGAATTCCTAAATGAGTCCATTTTTAACCTCAACGTAACTGACCATTGGAAACTATACTTCGATGGGTCATACACACAACATGGATCAAGAGTTGGTGTCTTCTTCATCACCCCACAAGGGGATTGCATACCAAAGTCATACAAATTGGCATTTCCTTGCACCAACAACATAGCGGAATATGAGGCTTTCACTATAGGTCTCAGGATAGCGGTGCAATGGAATATCATATCTCTCAAGGTATATGGAGACTCTCAGTTGATCATAAATCAAGTCAATAATGAATATCAGACAAAGGATGACAAGCTAACCCCATACAAAAAATTGGTGGACTCTAAAGGAATCCTTCATCGACATAACATTTGAGCAAATTCCAAGAACCAACAACAGAGTCAATGCCATGGCTACAATTGGGTCTCTATTAGACATCCCTCATAATGTACCAAAATATTAATTTCTGATCGAGCAAATTCTCGTTCCCACATTCAAGGTATCGGCATTGGAATATGTGTGTGAAATCGTTGGTCCTGACGATCTTTGGTATCATGACATCTATACATATCTTCGAATCGGAATCTTACCCGCTGACCTACCATCAAGCCTAAAATGAACCTTTATCAAAAAGGCATCCAGATTTATCATCCTAGGTGATACCTTATACCGTAGAAGCATAGAGGGTACTTTACTGCACTGTCTAAATGTTGAGGAGGTATTAACTGCTCTAACCAAGGTTCATAACGGTATCTGTGGCTCACACTCGAGCAGAATAACCATAGCCAAGAAACTGTTGAGGCTGGGGTATTATTGGCCCACAATGGAGCAAGAAGCACATGATCATGCTAAAATGTGTTTACAATGTCAGCAGCATGGGGACCTCATCCATGCTCCAGCTCAAGAGCTTCACCCGATCGTCACACCATGGCCCTTCTCACAGTGGGGACTCAATCTCATTGGGAAAATCACACCCACCTCATCCAATGGCCACAAGTTCATCCTCACTACAACTGAGTATTTCACAAAGTGGGTGAAAGCCATACCCATGACGTATATCACTGGGAAGCAGATCTTAAAATTTATCCTGAACTATCTCATCTGTCATTACGGTGTTCCACAAGCCATTATCTCAGATAATGGGACACCATTCAAGAACCAGGAGGTTTGCGACTTGTGCGAGAAATTCAAAATCCAGCATCGCTTCTCCACCCCATACTATCCCCAAGGCAATGGCCAAGCAGAAGCCACGAACAAAACTATCCTCAAAATCGCAAAGAAATAATCCAATGGCGGTGTGGTAGCACTATGACTTAATCCCATACTCGGGCTTATCTAGATATACCCACTATTGGTCTGAGATCGAGCCGTACTCCCCATTGAGATCAAACCATCCTTAGAATATCATTGCAAAATCTGTCAGCGATGAGGACTATCGGAGTATCCAAGATTAAAGCTGAGTTACTAGATGAGAGACGCATAGATGCTTTGAACCATTTACAAGTCTATCAGAATAGACTCAAACAGAGCTACAACAAGAAAATCAGAAGCAGGACTTTCCAAGTCGGAGAATTGGTCTTAAAAGAAAATCAGAAGAATGTCC
>VDFB02085981.1:0-48976 GCA_007258455.2 Sequoia sempervirens
CAAGCTCCTAGTAGAGGTGCGCCAACATGTTTCTCCCCTAGGAGAAGATGGTATGTCTCTCCATAATTTCCCTATTTGTGTGGACGAGGCCCCTGTGCATGTGAGAGCCCCATGCATCAATGGTGACCCGCATGGAAACTATAGCTAGTAGGACACAATGTATCAAATGGGCAGTGGTCTGGGCCTGGTCGAACCAGCTGGTGTTAATGTGCCCGATCTCGTCTCTGTCGTCTATCCACCTGAAATAGTATAAGACTCCGTTTGATCACTCCTATGGTAGCGTCGAGAATTATCAATCACCACCAACTTACCATGGATGGGGAGCCCGAGGATGTGGTAGACAACCTCCAGTGTAATAGTCATCTCCCCAGTGGGCAACTGGAAGCTAGAGGTCATAGTGTCTCATCACTCCATCAACGACATCAGCATGCGGTCGTGGTACAACATCTCTAGCATGGTATATGCATGCCAAAGCTTGACCTGCTATAGGAGGGAGACCTCATCATCAGTTAATCGGTCCCTTTGATGTCACAGTAGGAGAAGCACCTGCCCTGTGGGATGCTCCTTGATCTCTTGATAGTCCCGCAAAAGAAGCAAATGTGTGTCAGTACACAACAAATTATGAAAAATCTTAGTAAAAAGTATTTAAGGACACATGTGAGCTGCATAGACATTTTGGTCTTCCATTAATGGTGCAAGGACTACAGTGCACCCCTTGGATGCCAATGCGTGCACCCAAGACGCTTGTGCACCAAAAATTCCAAAAACATGCAAAAAATCACTAAAAAACAACTAAGCAGTTTCGGGGCCTACCTGGTCTACCTCGAGACCCTCGGTGATGTCGGCATGTAGCTGGTCCAACCTTAGATACTCGTAACTGCATCTTCTTGGAATTTTGATGACTTTTCTCTCACAAAAGTCAGCAAAATCCTCATAATGAATAGTGCAAATGACCCTTCTAGGGGCCCACCTATGTATATATAGGTCCCTTGGGGCCAATTTTTCCTAGAGTTTGTGGCTCTCTGGTTTCTCCTAATTTTACCCCACCAACTAGGGGAAAAATTTGGAGGGGGAATATAGTCACCTCTTCACCATATTTTTTTTCTGCATCATCAAATTTTTCTTGACCATTTTTCTCCTAGTTGTAGCTTCTTTTGGTTTTCAAAACTGACTTAAATTTGAGTTTTGTAGATTATAATTTCATGCGATTTTTTACAACTAGTCTTGCACTGCTTATCGAGCTCAGTTGCTGGGGGGAGCCTTTGGTATCGACTGGCTCGACCTTCGTGATCTCCGAGGCAATTTTTATTGGCACAAAAATTCATAAAATTCAATGTTTCGGTGACATTTTCTTTCTCTAATTTAGTGTGGCCGATTTTAACCAAAATAGAGCCCACTAAAGTGGGGGTAAAATGAAATGTCGTAAAATTGAACCTAGGGGAAATTCCACATTTTAGCACTTTGCCTAGCATTTATGATGCCTAAACACATTAATGGAAAAAATTACCATGATTCAAAATTTCACAATTCTAGCTCCATGTGGACTAGTGGCGAAGCAACAACATATTAACATGTTTCCCAAAAATTGATGGCTTGGACAACTATGCAACGCGCTAATGTCCTATTAGTTTTCCAAGTTTGAAATGAGGAATCTCAAATATTGACTCTTGACATGTGTCCTAACAATCAAATTCTCAAGTGTAAGAACTCTTTACTGCCCTTGCATGCAAAAAAAACCCATCATTTGCTCTGATTTTGGGGTTCATTCATTCAATCAAGCTCTCTTTTGAACTTCACTCTGGAATCTTTTTCATCCTTGACAAGCAATACTTCAACAAGTGAAGCTTTGCCAGATTGAGGTCCCTCCAACAGCCAAAGCTCTCTAGCAAGCATTCAATGGTGCGTTTGTGTGTTCCAGAGGGGGTTGAGGCTTGTGGGTAACACTCTCTCTAACTCTTTCCTATTTGTGTCTCTTGTTCCTTTACTACTTGGTGGTGCGGGTTCTACTCCCTAAGCAAGTTTTTCTTTCACCACTCCCTTTGTCCATTTCGGTTACACTCTCTTTCTATTTGGTTGTCTATGGATGTGGGAACACCAAATTGGGGGTTTGAATGCAACAAGCCCCTATACAGCCCCAACATTTTCCCCTTATTCATTTTGTGTGTAGGTTACAAAGCGGAGGTTGGAGTGAAGACTCGAATGTTCGGTTGAGGGTAAGTTTTCTCTAAGTTCTCCCTGTACTTTTCTTAGTTTTTGTTGTTCTCTTCTTTATTGTTCTATTTAGTAGACCATGTATCTGAGCTAGGAAGTGAAACCAAGTTTCTCCAACCTGAGTTCCTAAGCTCCCTGTTGCTTAGGATGCCAGTGCGCCACTTTGGTGTCCTAAATCTGCGTTGTCGTCCTTTGGCCAAGAACTCCTCTGTTGGAGGCAGAAATCTAGAAGTTTCACTCTCTTGAGATCTGAAGTAGTTTTCTCTGAAAGTTAACATGAATACATTTCCTTTGTAATTTCTTCATTCAACTCATGTTTAGGTGGATAACTTGAGAACGAAGAGACTCGTGTGCAGCAAATCCCTCTTATCTCACAAGTGTAATAGTTTGATATGACATTTAATACGACCATGTAATTATGTTCAAATATGTGTGGTAAGTATGATCTACACTCTGATACTAGTGGAATAGCTTTGTACTCATGTGTGGGTGTGTAAGTGTTGTCAAGATCCATTTAGGTATAGTGATGAGTCTCTATATGAGTGTAGGTGGGTTTTGGTAATCTCAATATAAGAGTGTTAGTGATAATACATTCCTCATTCAATTGGTTGTATACATAAAATCTAAACTTGAAAGCATGCAAGAACATAGATTATGAAAAGTAATGCAAAAACAATCATTGATAACATCATTTAACAACAAATATATATTGAATTATAACTATGAAAATCATATAGACAATAGATAATCATCAAGACATACAAGATTTCTCCTAATAAGGGTAAACAAGTATGATATAATGTGTAGCTACACAGGAGATTAACATCAAGGTACATTCACATATTTAGAAAAAATATGAACCATTTACAATAATTGTATTTTTTTTGTCTTCATTTTATTCTTGATATTTTTAAGATTCTAATATAAGATAGGGTAATCATGTGCTTCTATTTATTTAGTGTCAATTGTAAATTTCATAGTTGGTTTCTGGCCAAGTTGATCAACAATAGTAAACTTTGATGTGTTGTTACTTGGAAACTTTGTCACTTAGGAAAATTTGTCTAAAGGTACAATATCACATAAGGCCCCTCTATAATAACCACTCTCAGTTTTTCATATCTCTGATCCATTTACCTGCACAACGACAAGTTTCTAGTTGATAGAAAAACATCAAGTGCATGCAGTGTAAAGTTGTAAGTTGTTATAATTTTCAATTTGTTCATTGTGCGGCCAAACTGATAGTTCCAACACATTCGTATGGGTAGGTATACACTAGGTAAGGTCATTTTTTGTACCACAACATGCCGAAACATTTTGAGCTACATTGCATTGGCTATATCTCTTAAGAGACCAAGTGCAAAAGGGAAGAATACTTTGATGAGATGTTACTCGGAAAATATGGAACTTAGAAACATTCCGTCTAAAATTATAGGATCGCGTAGGGCCCCTCTACAATAACCTCTCTCAGTTTTTCATATCTTTGATCCATTTTCCCATGGTGACAAGTTTTCATTTGATGGAAAAAGTCTCAGATGCATGCAGTGTAAAGTTGTAAGGTGGTGTAATTTTCATTTTGTTCATCGTGCAGCCAAACCAATAGTTCCAACATGTTCGAATGGGTAGGTTTACGCTAGGCAAGGCCCTGTTTCACACCCTAACATGCTAGAATATTCTGAGGTACATTGTACTAGCGATATCTCTTAAGAGACCAAAGTGCAAAATGACAACAAATTTTGACGAGTTGTTACTCAGAAACCATGGCACTTGGAAACATTCTGTCTAAAGGTACAAGATCCTGTAGGGCCCCTCTACAATAACATTTTTCGGATTTTCATATCTGTGATCCATTGCCCGTGGTGACAAGTTTTTAGTCAATGGAAAAAGCGTTAGATGCATGTAGTGTAAAGTTGCAAGGTGGTGTAATTTCTTTTTCTATTTGTCATGT
The DNA here is from genome assembly GCA_007258455.2 of Sequoia sempervirens. NCBI lineage: Eukaryota > Viridiplantae > Streptophyta > Pinopsida > Cupressales > Cupressaceae > Sequoia > Sequoia sempervirens. The sequence goes on from VDFB02085981.1 coordinate 4,157, forward strand.
GGCCAAACCAATAGTTCCAACATGTTTGGATGGGTAGGTTTATGCTATGAAAGGTCGTGTTTCACACCCCAACATGTTGGAACATTTTGAGCTACATTGCACTTACGATATCTCTTAAAAGACCAAAGTGCAAAAGGGAAACAAACTTTGATGAGCTATTCCTCAGAAATTGTAGCACTTAGAAAAATTTAATCTGAAGATACAAGATCATGTAGGGCCCCTCTACAATAACCTCTCTTATTTTTCATATCTTTCATCCATTTTCTCATGGTGACAAGTTTTTAGTCGATGGAAAAAGTATCAAATGTATGTAGTGTAAAGTTGCAAGGTGGTGTAATTTTTGTTTTGTTCCTTGTGCAACCAAACTGATAGTTCTAACATGTTCAGATGGGTAGGTTTATGCTAGGTAAGGTCCTATTTTGCACCCCAACATGCTGAAATATTTTGAGCTACATTGCACTAGTGATATCTCTTAAGAGATTAAAGTGCAAAAGGGCAGTAAAGTTTGACGAGCTATTGCTCATAAATTGTGGCACTCAAAAATAGTCTATCTAAAGTTACAATATCACATAGGGCCCCTCTACAATAACCTCTCTTAGTTTTCATATCTTCGATCTATTTTTCGGTGTTGACAAGTTTTTAGTCGATGGGAAAACATCAAATGCATACAGTGTAAAGTTGCAAGGTGGTGTAATTTTTGTTTTGTTCGTTGTATAGCCAAATCAATAGTTCCAACACATTCAAATGGGTAGTTTTACACTAGGAAAGGTCTTGTTTCACACCCGAACATTCCAAAACATTTTGAGCTACATTGCACTGATGATATCTCTTAAGAAACCAAAGTGCTAAAGGGCAACAAACATTGACGAGTTGTTACTCGAAAACTGGGGCACTTAGAAACATTTTGTCTAAAGATATAGGATCACATAGGGCCCCTCTATAATAACCTCTCTTGGTTTTTCATATCTCGGATCCATTTTCTCATGGTGATAAGTTTTTAGTTGATGTAAAAAGTATAAAATGCATGTAGTGTAAAGTTGCAAGGTGATGTAATTTTCGTTCTATTCATCATGCAACCAAACCAATAGTTCTAACTTATCTAGATGGATATTTTTTACACTAGGAAAGGTCCTATTTCCCATTGCAACATGCTGGAACCTTTTGAGCTACATTGTACTAGTGATATCTATTAAGATACCAAAGTTCAAAAGGGTAGCAAAATTTGACGAGTTGTTACTCAGAAACTGTGACACTTAGAAACATTTCATTTGAAGGTACATTCTCAGGAAGGTCCCCTCTACAATAACCTCTCTTAGTTTTTCATTCTTTGATTGATTTTCTCGTGGTGTCAAGTCTCCAATCGATAGAAAAAGCATTAAATGCATGTAGTGTAAAGTTGCAAGGTGGTGTAATTTTAATTTTGTTCTTCGTGCAACCAAACCGATAGTTCCAAAATATCATAGTGGGTAGGTTTATGCTAAGAAAGGTCTTGTTTCACACCCCAACATGTCAAAACATTTCAGACTACATTGCACCAACAATATCTCTTAAAAGACTAAAGCACGAAAGGACAACAAACTTTGATGGCCTACTACTCAAAAACCATGAGTCTTACAAACATTTTGTTTAAAGGTATAAGGTCATGTAGGGTCTCTCTACAATAACCTCCCTTATTTTTTCATATATTTAAGTCATTCCACTATGGAAACAATGTTTCAGATGTTCCAAAAAATCTCATTTGCATTTAGTACAAAATTATCAAGAGGCATTGTTTACATTCTTCATCTCCTAGGGATAAAATGACAATTCAAACATGTTAGGGTGGCTATAGAATAAGTCCATTTTATGATTTTTGGTCAGCGTAGGTGTCTTTATAATCTTATGATTGAAGAATCTACACCAAAGAACTAGTTTCCTCTATTGCTTGAACTCAGTGCGGTCATACACATTTTGGTCAAATATAGGAAAACATTTTGTTGAGATGAAGGAAAGTGTGGGCATGAAGAATACGTCTCTAAATTTGAAGTGCAGGTTCAACCAACTAGATGATGGGTACTTGAATATACTTGAATAAAATTATTGGAAATGTAGTGTAAATTCTTTGTAATTTGACTTGATTAAAACTTGATTCCATATCTATATGCCAAAAATGTCATTGAAGACCACAAACACATACTGGTGTAGGAAAGTTAATAATTAACCAACATTTTGTAGGTGAAATTAATGTAAAATAAGTTATGAAGTTAATATGAAATTAACATACCACACATATCACTAATTATGATGTCTCTAGATGTGAATAATCACCTTAAATATGCAATTTCTACCACACGCTATGAAGAAATAGTTATATCCTTAATATTTTGATATACATACATGTTTCGAATATAGCCATCACTACTGCCTCTTCTGATCTCTTACGAACTATGAAAACTGCTTAGTGAATGTTAATTTAATGTAAACGAGAAATTGAATGTCTTAAGCTTAATTTTAAATGCTTTTAAAAAGAGATTAAAATGATTAGAACAATAGAAATATGAGAACATGAAAGAGAAGATGAAGACAACAAATTGATAACGGAGTTCACCAAATGGCTACGTCTCTAGGTCCCTCTCCAACAGAGTGATTGATCCTTGATTATGCTCCAGTTGCTTAATTACAAGGCACCTTTAATCTGCTCCAAAGTCTTTTACAAGTCTCCCCGAATGATGATGAAGTGAAGAAAATTCCCCCTCTTGAAAGTACAAATCATCTTAGCTTAAATCCCTAATTACACAAAGTAGAATACCCTTCCCATCAAATTCCTAATTTTCTCTAATGCCCCATCAAGGTAATAACCCCCCTTTTTATACAATTACATATGCTATATGGGGGTTAAAACAATAATATTTCCCATATATTTTATTTCTTCTAATCTAGGCCACAAAAATCCAATTTAAGGCCTTACAAATCTCGTATCCCCCTTAAAAATCCTTTAAACCCTTAAATATTCTTTAAAAATCTTTTAAAGCCCCTTAAAATCTTTATTAAATCATGCTATTTGAAATTTAAAGGTTTAATAGTTTATATTTAGGTGGGCTCATTTTAACCCAAGCCCTCTTTTCAATCTAAACCATTCTTTATGTTTAATTAAATAATGTTACCTCCATTATTTTTTCAAAACCCGCACATAGCGTGTTGGTGGGTGGTGTGCATTGCAAGGGGGAGGTTGGTGGTTCAAACCACTACCCCCTCCAAAATGGACTTTGTCTTCAAAAAATAAAACCAATGCCCTTAACTATATAGAGCAGATTTTGTGGCACAGTGGTAGGCATGTAAAGTGGGAGATAGGAGGTTGGGGGTTCGAATTCCCCAACCTAAAATTTGACAAACAAAACTGAAACACATCTGAGGAGTCCATGTAAACTGCTATGTGGTGCCTAGCCATTGGGCAATGTGGCAAAATTTCACTCGTTCGCTAATGACACGTGTCACATTGTAATTGGGCCAACTCAACTGTCGTACCACTATGTCACCACCAAGTGTCACCTCCTAGATATACCATGTCGGTGTATGATATTCCACATCAGCATAGTACTACCACATCATCGTACGATTTGCCACATTAGCATGCTGACATTATTATCTAGGTCAACATTTCCTTGCAAACTTTGACTTGTTGTAACTTCTTTGTATGAGCTCCATTTGAGGCGATTCGAGTGGCGTTAGATTCATGGCGATGAGCTCTTTGATGTGATGTCATTTTTGACCATTTTTTAGACGATCAATTTTTGACCTAGAATCTCCATTTGGAACACCTATTTTGATTAAACTTTGGCTGAGCATTACTCGAGCATACAAACGCCTTTTGAGACAATTCAAGTTGTGTTGGGTTTGTGTTGGAGATCTCTTTAAAATGGTGTCGACTCTTGGAGCATCTAGAACAATTGATTTTTTGAACATATCCACCTGGATCAATCCTCCCCATTAGAGAGATTTTAGACCTCTAAAAGATTGATTACATAGAAAGTAAGTGAGGGTACAACTCCCTCAATTTTCCAACCTCCATCCATTTTTATTTGCTAGGATTCATCCCTTTCTGTCCCACTTTGAGGTACTCAACAACTCCTCTTCATGAAGTTTTGACATTCTTGTCCAGGATGACATCTTCTTACAACTCATTCTTGTACTCGGGTGATAAAAAACAGAAGGAATTTGAACATCAACCTCCTCGTCTAGTATCATTGGAGGTTCATACAACTTCAAATTCTCTACATTAACCACTAAGTAGATATGCATATAAGGAGGAAGATTTAGGCGAAAGGCATTAGTACCGATTTTTTCTAAGATCTCAAATGGACCATACTTACAGTCTTGAGCTTCTTACATTCACCTTGCATCCTTTCCTTGCTGATGTGTAACAAAACTCTATCACCAACCTGAAATTGATGATCAACATGATGCTTATCATGTCGGGCTTTGTACTTTGCTTGGCTCTTCTCTAGTTGTGCTTCAACTACCAAATGAACTGCTTGGATCTTCTAGATGAACTTCAAGTCCTTTTCTGCATCATGATGTCCATCTTTAACATCTTCCTTCCTAAAAGCGAAATCCATAGGTGTCCTTGGCAGATAACCAAAACGAGTCTCAAAAGGAGATCTTGAAGTAGAATAGTGTGTTGCATGGTTGTAAGCATACTGTACATAGTGTAGACTCTCATCCCACAACTTAGGATGTTTATTGTAGTAACCTTCGAGAAGATGCACAACTGTCATGTTCACTACCTTTGTCTATCCATCAATCTACAAATGGAAAGTTGTGCTTTTCTTCGGTATAGTGTCCATGAGTTCCCACAATGCTGACCAAAATTCCTCCAAGAATCAAGAATCTCAATCCAATACAATAGAATTAAGAAGCCCAAAATGAACCCATACAAATTGAAAGTACAAATGTGTTGTCAGTTTTGTTGTGACCTATTTTTTACAAGGCATTAGAATGCACATTTTACTGAACCTATCCAATACCACAAATAGATAATTATGCCCTTTCCTAGACATTGGTAGCCCCTCAACAAAATCCATTGAGACACTCTCCCATGGACGGGATGGTACAAGAAGAGGTGTGTACAACCCTAATTTCCTATTGTTGGGCTTGCTTGTTGCACACATTACACATCCTCTAATGTACTTGGATACAGTTTCTTGCATGCAAGGCCATTAACAATATTTATATAGTTGTGACATTGTTTTGCTTACCCCAAAGTGTCCAACAATCAAGGATGTGTGTGCTTCTTTGATTACCTGTGCCTGTTCATCTTGTGGAATACATAACTTTCCTAAGTGATTTAATAACTTATCCTGCACATAGTAGTCCTTCTCTTCTACATGTTTTCCTTGAATTAATGTTGCATATATCCTTAAAGTCTTTGTCCTTAGCATATTGTTCTTGATAACTTTCATGTTCCATTGAACTACTTTAAAGAATAATTGTAGCATTTGTAGGAGGCCTAGATAACATATCTGCTACTTTGTTTTGAACCCCTTTCTGGTAGAGACAGAACTAGTGTAGTGCTGAGCTTTTGATTTAAAGTATCAAAGGCCTTTTGTTGTAGACTTCCCCACTGGAAAGACTTCTTCACACTTTCCAGTGCGTGCAATGGAGATGCTATGTAGGAGAAGTTAGCTATGAACTTTCTCCAATACTGTACTGCACCTAGAAAACTTCTAACTTTTGTAACTGTACTTGGCTTTGGCCAGTTTACAATGACTGTAACCTTTGCAGGATCCACTTTCAAGTGACCTCCTCCTACAATATAGCGTAAGTACACTAGTGATGTCTTTGCAAATTCACATTTTGACATGTTTACATACAATTTTTTTTCTCAATACATCTAGTACTTTTTTTCACATGTTCTACATGCTCTTCCCAAGTTCGACTAAATACAAGTATATCATCCAAATAAGCTATTAAAAAATCATCTATGAATGGAGGAAAGACATCATTCATGACTCTCATAAAGGTAGCTGGTGCTTTACAAAAACCTAAGGACATGACCAACCACTCATACAGTCCCTTTTTTGTCCTAAATTCAATTTTCCATATATCATTATTTGCAATTCTTATTCGGTGATATCCACTACGCAAGTATAACTTAGTGAAATAAACTGCATGTTTCAATTGATCAAGTAAATCATCTATTCAAGGAAGAGGATACATGTTTTTTACCGTTATCTTTTTTAGGGCTCTGTAGTCAATGCACATTCTCCATGAGCCGTCCTTCTTTGGCACCAACACAATTGGAGAACCACAAGGAGAGGTACTTGGACTAATAACTCCTTTCTCAACCAAATCTTGAACCTACTTCTTGATTCCCTCATTCTGCATAACTGATAAATGATACATGTCGATGTTTGGAAGAGGCACATCTTGTTATAATTGGATTTCATGTTGTATCTCTCTCTTTGGTGGTAATCCCTTTGGCTCCTGAAATAAGTCATCATAGGCGGAAACTACTTTGACCAATTCAGTTTTGTGCTTTGGATCACACCCTTTGAATACCTCAGATTTATCATCTTCTTTGTATTTTATAATCATCAGTACAAAGTTCTTACTAGCATTGACTAACCTCTTCATTTGTCTAGTATTGACCAGTTTTAGATTAGTCTTAATCTTATGTGCATGTACAATGAATTCTTTACCATCCTTAAAAAGGTGATATTTGTTTTCTCCCCTATAAAAGATTGCTTTTCGGTCATAAAAATAGGGACTCCCTAGCTCAAGGCCACAAATATCTAAAGGAACCACATCAACTTCTACCTCATCTATAAAGTTTGTAGTGATTGAAAATCTTAACTTGCATTGCTTCATTACCTGTAACTGTGCATCATTGCAAACCCATCCAAGTGGATATGGCTTCGGATGGGGTGTTGTAGCCAAGTTAAGTTTCTTAAAAACTTCTTCAGATATTAGATTTACTTGAGATCCCGTATCAAACAATGTATCAAACTTAGTATGCTTTTTTACAACCTAAATGTAAAATAATTCATTTTGATGCTTATCAATCTTAGGTGGAGAAGATACTTTACTTGCACTTGCACTTTCATTTAAAAAACTTGTCTTAGCAAAAAGTGATATACCTTTTCCTTTACCTTGGACCCCGACAACAACAATCTTTGTCTCATCCCTAGAGTCAGGTCCAAGGTCCTATTGTACTACAGTAGTAGTCTTCTATTTTCCTTTGTTTCCTCCATACTTCTTTGGCCTCAGTTCCGGATGCAAATTCCAACACTTTGAGTTATCATGCCTCTCCTTCTTGCAATGGGAGCATGTGGGCTTATCACCCTCCTTCTTGATGGTTGTTGTCTTTTTCCCCTTTTTTTTCCTTTGGATTTACCTTCAGGATTAGATGGCTTCTTGTCAGAATTTTCATTGAAAGTATTCTTACCTCTTGACTCCAAATGTGTGGCTTGTACACATACTTATCCAGATTATTAGGATTTAAAACCAAAATGGTATTCCTTAAGTAAGAGTGAAGACCACCTATATACTTGAGCAATGTGTCCTAGGTGTATAGTGGAACATTAAGTGTAATGGCCCGCTTCCTAAATTCATGACTATAGTCTTGGACAGGTTGACCCTTACCCCACCTAAAAGTTTTCCAGTTCATTGTTAACTGTTGCATATGGCCTAAGGGATAAAAGTTTTTTTTAAGGGAAACTTCAAACTCCATCCAAGTTAAATTGACACTACCATATTGAACAACTTTTTCCTAATTTTTACTCTCCTACCAGGTGAGAGTAGGTCCTCCAAACCGAAGAGTAGCTAATTTGATTTTAGAAGCATCATCTAAAAGGCCTTGAATCCTATAGTATACTTCTACTTGTTGAACCCAATCATCTAATTTCTCAGCGTTTAACTCTACACAATGTTTGGGTAGTTCAAATTTTACATCCAATTTTATTACAGGCTCATGTGCACTTTTGAAAGGATTAACAAAAGAAGTAGAATTAGAAGAAGAAGATGGAGAAGATGGAGATGGAGGAGTTTTTGGAGACAAATCACCACCTTCTCTTTTCCCTTTATCCTTTTGATCCTCATTGTCCTCACGCTTTTCTCGATTCGACAATCCTCCTTTTTCATGCTTCTTCCATTCTTTCTTTTCTTGATAAATCTCTTCCAGCATAGCCTTCATGTTGAGAATGGCTTGTTTAAAAAATTTCTCATCGAGCTCAAAACTTTTTCTAGCTTTTGTTTCTTCCATCTTTGGTGGGGGAAAAGTTCTTTGTTTACTGATCTCATGATTGAACTCTGCAAGCGTGCCTTCACCTCGCCGACTCATGGATTGTGTTAACATTCACTTCTGCAATCACTAGTCAAACGAGATTTGATACCAACTTTATTTAATAGGATCTATGAAAATTGCTTAGTGAATGTTAATTTAATGTAAACGAGAAATTGAATGTCTTAAGCTTAATTTCATATGCTTTTAAAAAGACATTAAAATGATTAGAACAATAGAAATATGAGAACATGAAAGAGAAGACAAAGACAACAAATTGATAACAAAGTTTTCCAAATGGCTACGTCTTGGGTTCCCTCTCCAATGGAGTGATCAATCCTTGATTATGCTCCAATTTCTTAATTACAAGGCACCTTTAATCTGCTCAAAATTATTTTACAAGTCTCCCTGAATGATGATGAAGTGAAGAAACTTCCCCCTCTTGAAAGCACAAATCATCTTGTCTTAAAGCCCTTATTGCACAAAGTAGAATACCCTTCCCATCAAATTCTCAAATTTCTCTAATGCCCCATCAAGCTAATAACCCCCCCTTTTATACAGTTACATATGCTATATGGGGTTTAAAACAATAATATTTCCCATATATTTCATTTCTCCTAATCTAGGCCACAAAAATCCAATTTAAGGCCTTAAAAATCTCATATCCCCCTTAAAAATCCTTTAAACCCTTAAATATTCTTTAAAAATATTTTAAATCCCCTTAAAATCTTTATTAAATTGGGCTATTTAAAATTTAAACGTTTAATAGTTTATATTTTTGTTTTGGGGAGGGCGGGGCTTGGTTTAACTCAAGCCCTCTTTTCATTCAAAACCATTCTTTATGTTTAATTAAATAGTGTTGCCTCCATTATTTTCTCCAAACCCGCACATAGCTCATTGGTGGGTGGTGTGCATTGCAAGGTAGAGGTCGGCAGTTCAAATCGCCACCCCCTCCAAATCAAACTTTGTCTTCAATAAATAAAACCAACCCCTTAACTATATACAGTGGATTTTGTGGCGTAGTGGTAGGCATGTAAAGTGGGAGATAGGAGGTTGGGAGTTCAAATCGCCCAACCTAAATTTTGACAAACAAAACTAAAACACATCCAAGGAGTCCATGTAAACTACCACATGGAAAAATTTCACTCGTTCGTTGATGACACATGTCGCACTGCAATTGGGCGAACTCAACTGTCGTACCACCATGTCACCGCCAAGTGTCACCTCCTGGATCTTCCATGTCAACATAGTACTGCCACATCATTGTACGATCTACCATCTCATCATGCTGATGTCAACATCTTGGTCAATATTTCCTCACAAACTTTGATTGGTCGTAACTTTTGCATATGAGGTTCATTTGAGGTGATTTAAGTGGCGTTGGATTCACAGTGATGAGCTCTTTGATGTGATGTCATTTTTGACCATTTTTGAGATGATCAATTTTTTGACCTAGAATCTCCATTTGGAACCCTTGTTGTGACTGAACTTTGATCGAGCATAACTCGGGCATACAAACTCCTTTCGAGACGATTCAAGTTGCGTTGGGTTCATATCAGAGAGCTCTTTAACATGGTGCAAACTCTTGGAGCGTCTGGAACAATTGAATTTTTGGTAAACATATCCACCTGGATCATCTTCACAGTAAGACACAAACATAACTTTACTTATAAATACATGTGGTAGCCTAATCTATAATTCATAAAACTATAATGCTTATAGATTATGCCACATGAACTCTAGTTTTACTATAAGTGCTCCTACATCATTGTTCATGCTTCTAAGGCACCACATGAAAAATAGCTAGGTCTACTCTTTCCTTGATCAAGTAGCTCTTAGATTTTGTGCTAAATTTCATCCTTCTCCTAAGTAGACCTATGATATAATGATCTATTTGGGAAAGGGAAAATGTTCAATAACCAATTGGTTTGATTTTGTACTATAAATTATTTTTGGAATAATTTTGCAATTTATAGACATCTTCATCCTATAATAGGGGAGAAGAGTTGAAAGTAGGGTGGGAGCCTATATTAGGGACAAAAGTAGTCCCATGTGGGCCCCACACTAGACTGCCTTAATAAGCAATTGTAAAACAATTTTTACCCTAAAAGTCAACAAGGGTACTCATATCACTATACCATCAAAATTGTATTATAATCGGTGAATATTTGTGCCATACACAAATCGATATTCACAATATTACATGTGAGAGAATATTCAAAGAAAAATTGACAACACCATCTTATGCACTCTATTGATTTCATATGGCCCATAGCATTAAAACATGCAACCAAAATAAAAAATAGTATAACCCACACTCCTCTTTAATAACACCACTTGCATTACACCAAAGCCAATATTTTCATAGATCCAATGCTAGGAAAACAACTTGGAGCTGAGACTGTCCCATCAACAAATCCAATCCAATCGAACCTCTATCCCACTTGCCCACCAACACAACATTCATACGAAAATCAATCATTCATTTGTGTCCCATCGGTCAAATTGATGCTCACTACTACTGACGCCTTCTCTTATTTTGTCACCTACAACCACCAAAATCACTTGTCACGCAAAAAGGATTGCACACCATTAATACATACAAACTTTGCAGTTGAAGGCATTGGATCAAGATTCCAAATTTGAAAAAAAGACAAGAATTAAAGACTCCATACCAAACCAACATTGAACATATAAGGAGATTTTCAAATTCAAATATGCATTACTCAATCTCTTCCAATTTCTATTTAGCACGTCCCACTTTCATTTTCAATTATAAAATTTCTTGGAGAAAGATAAAGAAATTCTAGAGGCAGCAACAACAACACCATAAGAAGTTACATGTATTCTATTGCTACTAATTCTTTATGCCTACATATGCCAATATGTTGTATGGTATGAATATGTTGTCCACAAATCTGTAAATATTTGAGGTTTCACACTGATGTTGTTTACATTGGTTTTCATTCATGTTCTTTATGCCTCTGAATGCAAATATATTGTATGCAATGTCAATGTTTGTTACAATAACCTGTAACTCAATATCTCGGGTTTGAACTTACACTTTTTATGAATGTCAAGTCATTTTAGTTCAATTTCAGGGTTTATTTTTATATTTTGTATGTCTGCAAATATAGAGAAATTGTATGCACTGTAAATGTTTGTCACCCACTACCCTGTAACCTAGTATATGGGGTTTCAACTTTTACTATTTATGAATGTCAATGCATTTCTATTAAAGAATGCATTACTCATTTATATTCCTTTTTTCCTTGGAATGCAATTATGTTTGTATGCATTGACACTGTTTGTCATAGTAACATGTAACTCAATACCAAGGGTTTCACCTTACACTATTTATAATCTTTTTTTCCTTAGAATCCAATTATGTTTGTATGCATTGATAATGTTTGTCATAGTAACATGCAACTCAATACCAGGGGTTTCACCTTACACTATTTATGAATGTCAAGTCATTTCAATTCAATTTTAGGGTTTTTTTTATTCTATAGCTTGTGAATATAGATCAGTTGTATGAACTGTAAATGTTTGTCATTAGCTAACTTGTAACTCAGTATCTGGGGTTTCAACTTATCCTGTTTATGAATGTCAATGCATTTGTATTAAAAAAAGCATAATTCATTCTTTTCCAGTTGGGTATATTATTTATATAAGTTATGCATTGGGATGCAAATATGTTCGTTGCCAATGTTTGTCACAATAACATGTAACTCATTACATGGGGTTTTAGCTTACACTATTTATGAATGTCAAGTCATTTTAGTTCAATTTTAGGGTTCTTTTTTATTCTATATGCCTGCAAATATAGATCACTTGTATGCACTGTAAATATTTATCACCAACTACCCTATAACTCAATATCTGGGGTTTCAACTTATATTGTTTATGAATGCCAATGCATTTCTGTTAAAAAATGCATAACTCATTCTTTTCCAGTTGGGTTTATCATTTATATACGTTATGTGTTGGGATACAAATATGTTTTTATGCGATGTCAATGTTTGTCACAATAACATGTAACTCACTACATGGGGTTTTAGCTTACACTATTTATGAATGTCAAGTCATTTCAGTTCAATTTTAGGGTTCTTTTTTTTTCTATATGCCTGTGAATATAGATTAGTTGTATGCACTATAAATGTTTGTCACCCTCTACCCTGTAACTCGATATCTGGGGTTTCAACTTATACAGTCTATGAATGTCAAGGAAATTTAGTTCAAGGGCTTCAACTTATGACGAACTCCATCCTTTGTCAAAGAATAGGTGTTGGCATGTCCATTATGTATTGCTCTCCAATCAAACTGCCAAGGTCTACCTAACAACATATGACAAACATCCGTAGGAATAATATCACACAATACCTCATCATGGTAATTTCCAATCTTGAACTTTACCAGACATTGTTCATTTACCAAAGCTTTATGGTCCTTTTGCAACCAAGCAATCCGGTATGGATTTGGATGTCTTCTTCTCTCCAAATGCAACTTACTAACCATCTCTTCTGAAACAAGATTATCGGTACTACCTCCATCAATAATAACATTGCAAAATTTACCCTCACACTTACATATGGTGTGAAACAAATTCTTCCTTTGGGTTGGCTCTTTCTTCTCATTTAGCAAGGCTCTTCTAGTAACAAGAACCTCTCCTCTTTCTACATCCTCAAAATGTGAAGATTCAGTATCTTCATCTACATGTGCAACTCGTGCATTACCCTCAGGTATTCTATTTTTCCTTCCTTGATGTTGAGGACACTCATATGCCCTATGCCCGTATTCTCCACATTGGAAATAGGTTCCATGAAAGCCTCCTCTCCCTGGTCATCACCCAAATATTCCTCTTCCTCTTTGGTCTCCATTATTTTGATCACAAGGACTATAGGTGTTATCTCCTTTCTAGTTTTGGCAGCTATTAGATCCTTCACCCTTCTTTTGGTCTTCATTTTGACCTCCATATGACCATCCACTAGTCCTTCCACCCCGACCTTCACCTCTTTGCTTAGTTTTGAACCTCCTTTTCAACTTCTCTTCTACCTTCAAAGCAAACTGATATGCTTCAATGGTGGACATTCTTACCAGTCTCAACTCTTAATTGAATGCTTGGCTTCAACCCATTTATGTAATGGACAACTTTCTCCTTGTTGGCCTCAGAATTACCTGTTCTAATCAAGACTCGGTAGAATTATTCTATGTACTCCTTATTAGATTTTCTTGTTTGTTTCAACCCTTGCATCTTCTTCAACAAATCCAACTCATAGTCCCTAGGAATGAACTGTGTTTTCAATTTTTCCACCATCCGATCCCATCTTGTTATTTTCTCTTTTCCTCTTCTATTTCTTTCCAATTGGACTTCTTTCCACCATATGCTAGCATGGCCTTTCAATTTGGCCTTTACAAATTTGACCCTAACTAGGTCTTCTATTTCCTTATACTCAAAATACTCTTCCATGGCATTGATCCAATTGATCAGCTCCTCTGGATTTAGGTTTCCAGACAAAAATAGAAACTTCTATCTTTGGCCTCTTTCCAATCTTGGAAATGGCACTAATTAGTCTGACTTCTCTAGGATCCATTACATCCTATGCGTCCTCTTCGAATGGCTCCTCATCTTTAGCCTCATCCTCACTTTCATCTCTTCTTCTGACATTATTTCCCCTACGCAACTCCTCTTGTAGTGCTTGAACTTGTCTCTGGAGGGCTCTAAAACCCTCTTTTGTTACCCCAACATTTCTCCATCCACGGTTTCTTCATGGAGGCATCTTTTCTCACAGAACACAACCATAAGTCTTGGTACAAATTGCCTCATGTTTGGCAATCTATTTACACACTCAGGAAAACCTGCTTTGATACCACTTGATGGAGGAAACTCCCCTAACAATCTAAAACTCTGTAACGCCCCATCCTGTGAACCCCAAAGGACATCAACACAATAATTACCGTACAATTTTTTTTTTTTAAAGCATTCCAAACATACATGTGATGCACATTAAATCAAAAGTCATATAACTTAATTAAACAAATTCACTTACACTTATGTCCCATGGGGTACACGAGGAGACATTACGAACTTAATTCCATACAACATCAATAAAGAACGAAAGCCAAAGATATAATCCATGACAAAGTAAACATTAACAAATGTAACACATACATGATAAATCATTGATAAGAAACCATTTGTGTACATAAATATAACATAAACATGATTAACTCAGCACATTGAATAACAACTTCCATGGGTCAATATCCACACAAGGTTTAACATTACATTACAGTACAATGTCCAGAGTAACAATGATACAACAACGTTCCCCAGCATGAATGGGAAACCATAAAGAATGATGTAGCTAATTAGATAAATACAAAGTATCATAACTGGCTCAAAGACGGATACAACTCTGGAGTTGCTGCAAATGACACCAATCTGCACCTCTCGATCCTCGATTGGGGACCCAATGGGGTGCTTAGCACGTTCCACCCGACCACATGGGTCCGAAGACCCACCCCCCGTGCTAAGGAGCTGACAAGAAAGAGACCTCAACCAAGAACATCCAAATAGAGGACCACAAGACTCAACATCATACAAGAGTAAAATGAAACCCAAAGATAGTCACAACATCAATAAACCATGACCAGAAAACATGACATCCAAATCATTTCACAATAGTGATAAACCACTTCAAAAACATAATAACAATAAATCAAATATCATGACATCAATAAATCTCAAGCCATAAAATCAAAAGACCACTTCCAAAGGAATTTAATGAAGCAACTCCAAAAAGGGAAAGCTAGTGGAGAGTGTCATCACATGGCCTTACATGGATTATCCAGACATCCTGACTCAAGGTGCCACCTCCATCTGTACATGGATTATCCAGACAACCTATCACCAGGTGTCGCCTCCATCTATGGTTATCTTGACAACCTATCACAAGGCGCCGCTCCATAGGGTGACTCATGCGGAGCTGCTAACCTCTCCTAAGAACGAGGTAACGACCTTGCCAACCACGGCCTTCTCAGCCTTCCATTAGTATTACCTGATAATCTCAGATTTGAATCCTCCATCCCCGCATTGGTGATGAAGTTGACTATAGTATAGGCATCGATGGGATCCAGTGGCATAGCCAAATCCTCTGTCAAAGCTCTTCCTGCCTGTGTACACATGGAAGCTTGGAACCGGTTATCCACACCCTTACGCTGAAGACTTCCCCATTATCATATCTCTACAGCCAACATTTTTCATCCATTCTAAACCCTATTTCGTTCTCTCCCTCATCACTCCTCTGCTTCCTTAGTTCCCAAGAGTCTTGAAAAATAGGTTCCTTCATCCATGCAGAGTGGTTACAAGAACCGTTACATGCCACCAATAATACAAAAGACCCCCTTTTTCTAATAATAGATTTATCTCCTTTATGAAGAATGGTCGGTTACATTTCTCCATTTATTCCTCCTTTTATTTTTTACTAAGTGCAAGGCAATAAGTGATGCCAATTGCATGAAAAGCACTCAAGAAAAGTGGTCTCCTCCACCTTTGTTCGTCAATTACCGAATCTACCAATGCATGTTCAGCTTCCATTTCTTCAGTATCTAAAATATCTCTCAATTTATTTGCTATACTAACTTGCATTATACTTAAATAATTTATTATATTACTATTATCTGCTTATTTTATTATATTATAAATTTATATTATATTCAATGTAATAATTACCTTTCAATATTCTATTTTATTTACTCCTATTAATAGTGTAATTTTATTCTTTCATAACCTCTAATTATATTAAACCATTTATTTAATTATTTATTTTCCTTTAATTATCCACTATACCTTTTAACTTTAATAATCGTATTTAAATGTCGTAATTTGATCAGAAACATTTATCGACCAGATTTAATCAAATGCAGTCAAAGTCCAAACAATACTTGACCTCACAATGAATTGAAAAGCATTACAAAGGAAACGCAAACAGAGGGCACTACACCTCCCCCCTAGGCTTCGACTTACTCCTGAAAGTCGAGCTTAAGCATAAAGATGGTAACACAACAATATCAATGATCATACGCACATCAACACTATAAATTAACTCATCAAATAAACGCCGTCAAGTAAGCAATGAAAATTAAACAAACCAAAAATAAGGAAATGATACCAAAACGAAAGTGGTGATGGGGTTGCAAGCAAACCAATTTGTCAAACACAAGGATGGGGTGGACGAACTCAGTTAGGGACACTTTCTTATATGCTCCTATTTTCCACGTCAGACCCATTGGGTGTGTAAGATGCTCGCCCTGTCTTGACTATGCAGGTGGAATCGAGTCTTAGTTCCTACAATCCTGCATACAATCAAACGTTGTACACAATATATGTATTTCTCAGACACACTGTGAGAGGAATTCACAACATAGTAGGGTACTCATGTACGAGTGGTACTACACTATCCCTCTCACCAGATCACACACAAAATATCAAAACAATTCAAATATTTCATAACAATTTGCAACATATCAGTTAGGAGATCATTCACATTATGGTCCTACCCTTGATTCTATTACAGAAGCTATTTCAGAGGTCAGTTACAACTTGACAATAGAAATGCCTATCTCTATAAATACTAATATCATTAACTACCATGGAACAAAACAAATTAGTATCAAGAATTCAAGCTAATTCTTTACCTTAAAATGTTATACTTTCATAAAATTAAAGCATAATTATCCACTCAAATGCACCTTTTCGCTAAAAAACTCATCATTTTCACACAAAGCACTCCACTTCACCCATTATTCAACACCAAATCTTGCAACAATTTTAAGAAAAAATAAAATTTTTACACCTTCACCGATTCAAGAAAACATAATTCATCACTCCAAAAACAAAAATTTGAAATTATTAAGCACACTTGACATATTCACACACATAACTCATATCACTAAAAAACTAGATCACACAACAACACAAGGGTCCATAGTGCATCCCTGATAGGAAGGATATTAGTGCATTGTGCACTACACCGAGGGTCCTATCCCTTTCCCATCAGTTCCCTGCACCACTGACCCGACCCAGTTAATAGAAGAAACACAGGTTACACCACAACGACAACAGAAAAAAAAAGAAACTCTAGACTCAAGGGACTAAACGCAAGGTTACATAGTGAGCACACGTAGTGCCCAGTGTATGAACCTGGCTTTGATACCATGATGTAACGCCCCATCATGCGAACCTCAAAGGACATCAACACAATAATTACTGTACAATTTTTTTTTTTTTAAAGTATTCCAAACATACATGTGATGCACATTAAATCAAAAGTCATATAACTTAATTAAACAAATTCACTTACACTTACGTCCCATGGGGTACACGAGGAGACATTACGAACTTAATTCCATACAACAACAATAAAGAATGAAAGCCAAAGATATAATCCATGACAAAGTAAACATTAACAAATGTAACACATACATGATAAATCATTGATAAGAAACCATTTGTGTACATAAATATAACATAAACATGATTAACTCAACACATTGAATAACAACTTCCATGGGTCAATATCCACACAAGGTTTAACATTACATTACAGTACAATGTCAGAAGTAACAATGATACAACAACGTTCCCCAACATGAATGGGAAACCATAAAGAATGATGTAGCTAATCAGATAAATACAAAGTATCATAAATGGCTCAAAGACAGATACAACTCTGGAGTCGCTGCAAATGACACCAATCTGCACCTCTCGATCCTCGATTGGGGACCCAATGGGGTGCTTAGCATGTTCCACCCGACCACGTGGGTCCGAAGACCCACCCCCCGTGCTAAGGAGCTGACAAGAAAGAGACCTCAACCAAGAACATCCAAATAGAGGACCACACGACTCAACATCATACAAGAGTAAAATGAAACCCAAAGATAGTCACAACATCAATAAACCATGACCAGAAAACATGACATCCAAATCATTTCACAATAGTGATAAACCACTTCAAAAACATAATAACAATAAATCAAATATCATAACATCAATAAATCTCAAGCCATAAAATCAAAAGACCACTTCCAGAGGAATTTAATGAAACAACTCCAAAAAGGGAAAGCTAGTGGAGAGTGTCATCACATGGCCTTACATGGATTATCCAGACATCCTGACTCAAGGTGCCGCCTCCATCTGTACATGAATTATCCAGACAACCTATCACTAGATGCTACCTCCATCTATGGTTATCCTGATAGCCTATCACAAGGCACCGCTCCATAGGGTGACTCATGCGGAGCCGCTAACCTCTCCTGAGAACGAGGTAACGACCTTGCCAACCACGGCCTTCTCAGCCTTCCATTAGTCTGCGAAAGCCCTAATGAAGATGAGGTAACCACAATTTTTAATCTTATTATGTGATTGCTACCCATCCCTCCTAAAATTCATTTATTATGTTTTCACTTGATTAACAAACTCATTCGTGGGTTATCCTGTGCTCTTCCTCTTAATCGAGGCATCGGCCCCCACGAAGAGCCACTCTCCCTAGATACCCAACAAACATCAAAACCAAGGGTTGTACCATCACAATTTGAACATAGAATTACAACATAAAAGCATGCGAGGCATTACCCATCTCACTAACAAGTACATAATCAGAATCCCACAAAGTTTTGTACAACCCTTTCAAATTAATGATACCAATATCTTGCCATGTCAAGAGCACACAAAATGAGAAACATTGACCAACAATAAAATCAAGCCTCTGGAAGACTCTCAAAAGGTTTACACTAGGGTTTCGTCGTCAAAGAACTGACAACAATAATTGCAAGACCTCAAAGAACTATTTCCAATTCAAATATAATGAGTGAATACATCAAGATAAGAACAACTCCATCCAAACTACATAATCAACTTCGATACAAACTAAATCGGGAATCCAAGGGAGACCTCTATTTCCTCCTCTCAGGATACCCATTACTCAATGAACTTTCAATTCGACTCATTAACAACTCAATCAGAACCATCAACCATGACAACAATACATTAACCAATTTACCACTCAACTCAAAAGACACCCAATAAATCAGCATAATAACCAAACCATAATCTTCCTAAGCAAACAATAACCATTCAAGAAGAGTTCAACTTGCACAATAGCACCCCATTTAACGAACTTCACCTAAAATCCTATACAAAACACATTATTTAAAACATACCCATAGTAAATTAGAACACCATCTAATAAACTCTTATATAAGAGGTCAACATTTAAAAGCTAAACTAATTCCATCAACAACACGTTACTACACAAGTTTTCTTCATAACTATAACTATATCCTTTCCATAATATTCTAATGTTTACCAATTCTCATTGTTTAATATAATCATTTAGTTTTTGAACCAAAGCGAACGTTCTACTCTAACATTTGAAGTTTGCAAGCGTATCAATAGATGGTGTCGTAACATTCGTATATTGATCTTTTCAAAAGATATAATCTTTCATTCCATGGGAGTATGCAAGTAATAGTTTAAAGAAGGTTTAACCCATGCATGTAAGTATATACATATATATGTGATTGCTTCTCTTTTAACTATAAGCTATCTTTTGATTAAGGTCAAATAATTTCATAAGGTAATTTTCTACTAATCATAATATGGAAACTAAATTGTCGAAAAAGAAAATTGAATATAAGAAATTTATTTAGATTGAATTAAGAATATTCAAAGACTAAGATTTAACTCAAGCCTAAGGATGAGAAGATAATAAGATGCCTATCCTATAACCTTTCAATTTATATTCTATAGTTAACTTAACATTTCTTTCAAGACCACTAACTTTTCTACAAGAATTTAATTTCATATAACCTAGTAACTTTAACTAAACAAATTTCATCTAAACTAAATATAAAGAACCAAGACCTGCACCTATACCACATACAAGTACTGCCACTTTGACAGATTGTGAAAAGAATCAGAGAGTTTAATTAATTCACTACACCTTTGCAAGTCTAAAAGTTGCAGCTCTGACGGGTTGCCAATGGTTTCAGGGAGGCTAACTTAATTCTGTACAATGCCTCAACTCTAAACGTTGTAACAGTGACAGGTTGCCAAGTATATTAGAAAGTGAATATTGGAATTTGGAAATATCGCCATGTACTTGCATTGTTATAATTATTTTCAAGTGCTGCAACTGCGATAGATTGTCAATAGAATCAAGCAGGTTATTTAAACATTTAAACTTCATATTATGTTCAAGTGTCGCAGCTTAGATAGATTGAAAATGAAATCAGAGAGATTATTTAAACCTTTACAACATTCTATTTCTAGTACCGCAGATGTGACAGGCTGGCAACAGATTTAGGAAGGTTAATTAAACTGATCCACTCTCTAACTCCTAAAAGCTTCAGCTTTGATAGGTTGGGAATTGTATCAGGGAGGTTATTTAATTTACTACACAAGGTAGCGAACAGAGAGATCAGGGATATCACGCCACCTAAGACACCACTCAGAGTTCAAATTATTTAAGTCAAATCAGCTAAAAGAAGAAAGTCGACGCCAAGGAATGATAATTCAAATTCAATACAGGGTCGGCTTCAAGTTAACGGATATCCATTATTAGAGCTAACATGTAGGGACAAAGGCTTGCGAAACTTGGCTAGAGTTTACAGAGTAAGCTTGACTTAATTCGTGTTAGACATGCATACCAAAAATGTTCAAAATAAAGGTGAAATCAAAGAATACTAGGATGGCAGATCTCCATACTCAAACAACCATGATTAGATCAAAACTTGGTCTTTATCTCGATTTGGTATGTATATTTGAGCACGCCCAGGCGAGCATGTGAACCATGAATCTCTACGAGCTCAGATGACATTAAGTTACTTATAAACAAGTCATTCTTCATTGACTCACTTAGAATACTATGAACAAATCAAGGTGAACTAAGCTTGGTTAGGTTTAGAAACCAATCGTCACAACCGTCTTTGAGTTCAAGAGAATGCATGTATAGTCATTGTGTTATTATGGAAAATTGTCATACCGCAGGTTTGAGACTTTTAGAGCAAGGAGTATGCCGCTATCAGCACATGAAGTCACACGATATACAAATTTGAAGGGGACATATATACTACGCATTAGTTTGAGAATCCATGTAAATAGAATCATACACAAAGAAATCGGTAGATGATGCCAAAAAGGGATGGATTTGAAACAATGATTCAATTCATTAACAGGTTTAAGGAGTTAGTCACTCTAAGCAGCTTCTACACTATCCAAACCGAGCATACTTTGCCCTTGAGAAATTTTTTTTTTTCTCAACTATGACAATGTCGATTTTTCTATTGTCTAAAAAGGAAAGAGGATTAATGAGCAACTAGGATTACTTGATAATCTTAGATTTGAATCCTCCATCCCCACGTTGGTGATGAAGTTGACTATAGTATAGGCGTCGATGGGATCCAGTGGCATAGCCAAATCCTCTATCAAAGCTCTTCCTACCTGTGCACACATGGAAGCTTGGAACCGGTTATCCACACCCTTACGCTGAAGCCTTCCCCATTATCATATCGCTACAGCCAGCATTTTTCACACATTCTAAACCCTATTTCGTTCTCTCCCCCAGCACTCATTTGCCTCCTTAGTTCCCAAGAGTCTTGAAAAATAGGTTCCTTCATCCATGCAGAGCGGTTACAAGAACCGTTACATGCCACCAATAATACAAAAGACCCCCTTTTTCTAATAATAGATTTATCTCCTTTATGAATAATGGTCGGTTACATTTCTCCATTTATTCCTCCTTTTATTTGTTACTAAGTGCAAGGCAATAAGTGATGCCTATTGCATGAAAAGCACTTAAGAAAAGTGGTCTCCTCCACCTTTGTTCGTCAATTACCGAATCTACCAATGCATGTTCAGCTTCCATTTCTTCAGTATCTAAAATATCTCTCAATTTATTTGCTATACTAACTTCCATTATACTTAAATAATTTATTATATTACTATTATCTGCTTATTTTATTATATTATAAATTTATATTATATTCAATGTAATAATTACCTTTCAATATTCTATTTTATTTACTTCTATTAATAGTGTAATTTTATTCTTTCATAACCTCTAATTATATTAAACCATTTATTTAATTATTTATTTTCCCTTAATTATCCACTATACCTTTTAACTTTAATAATCGTATTTAAATGTCGTAATTTGATCAGAAACATTTATCGATCAGATTTAATCAAATGCAGTCAAAGTCCAAACAATACTTGACCTCATAATGAATTGAAAAGCATTACAAAGGCAACACAAACAGAGGGCACTACAAACTCACAAAAACAATAGATAATGGAACAAACAATATGCAAGAAGGAAAGAAAATATTTTCTATTATCACTGAAATGAAGATGAAATTAGAACATTATATTTTCCATCACATGGGATTTTTGATTACATAAATCTACAAATCTACAAATTGGAGCCACCATCTACTCTGCTCTGGCCTCTCTTCTATAGTCCCTCTTTATATCCTTTATTTGGAAGGTGTAACTGTCCTAGAATCTTTTGGAAAGTGTAACCGCCCTAGAATCTTCTGGAAAGTGTAACTTCCTCAAGAGGATATTTTGAGATTTTATTAATTTTGGTATTACAACTTCGCGGGGTCATAAATTTTGGTATTAAGTAGGGCCTAAAGGCCATCCACTTTCATTTTCCACCAGTTTTTCAGGCCCATCCGGAGCCTCTAAGTGCCTCAAAATTGACCTCGAAGATTTTACTAGGATTTTCAAAAATTAAAATTTTAATATCTCTCAAATGAAAAATGGTATTGAAGTGATTTCTTTTCCATTGGCTTCAATTTACCATTCTGGAGGTTTGTGTAAGATTTTTTTGTGCAACTGTACATAAATGCAAACTTACTAAAATAGTAACCCTACCAAATTTAGCCCTTATTGAAAAGAAATGACATTTTTTTGGGTGATGCAAGATTTCTCTTACACCCTGGATGCTCCTGCATCACTATTAGTAAACCCAATTTTTTGTCTATACGAGACCATTATATGCCGCAAGGACATTCATGCGTTGTGCTGTCCTCCTTAGTCAAGAGCCTACTGGTTTGCTGAAGAGACCTCTACAATCTTCTCTTTTGGTCCTTGAAACTCTCATCCTCTAATTTTGCATGAAACATAAAATATAAACAACTCCCTTTGTCTTCCCATTTCATCACCAAAACTTTGATCCTTAAGGTAGTCAAGAAACATTTTCCCTTTGAGATCATGTCATTTTAGGGTGTCAAATTTCCTCCTCTACATAATTGTTTGGAGTAATATATGAGGTTTGGTGACAAATCCTTTGACAAAATATAGTTGAATAAATTTGTGATTTAATGGTGAAGATTTCGTGGTCATCACACACACTATTTGGGATATATTAAAACTTCTTGTTCAGGCCCATCAATTTATGAAAAGTCTAATATCGCACAATTATGGAGGGTTGGAGCAAAAACCTTTTGTAGGGGTCCATGGGACATCATTATGAGCTTTCTCTCCAATTTTTTTGCGAATTGGAGAACTTTGAGTTTTTCGCTTGCCAACACCTAACTTCATCAATTGATATGATTAGTCTTCTCCAAATTGATGGTAGAGTTTTAAAGCATGATTTTTAAGAAAATAAATGTTAATTTCCATGTTAATTTTGATTTTTATATTGATGTTAATGTGTGAGCATGGGCAAGGCATCATATGTTGGAATAATAAATTAATATAGTTATAGAAATTATAATTAACATGTTGGCCCCATAGTTGTCGTTGCACCAAAAGGTCGGCCTATTAATGCCCGATACAACTGCTAGAGTTAATGGATCCACGGGAGGTGATAAGTCCATGTCAAGAATCCCGAGGGGAGCGCTGACCATTTGCTAACAATCTCCCCCTCAATGCAAGCCGAGGGGATTCGAACCCGACACCTTTGGATTTGATACCAATTGTTGGCCCCACGGTTTATGTTGCACGAAAAGGTCGACCTGTTAATGCCCAATACAACTGCTAGAGTTAATGGATCCATAGGAGGTGGTAATTCCATGTCACAAATCCCAAGGGGAGCGTTGACCATTTGGCAACAAAACAATCATTTGGTTGCTTGAAGGTCAAGCATTAATATTCCATGCTAAATCAGAGTTAATAGGAAAAGAAGAAACCAAGGAAATACAGAGGGGCACATAGCTATAGGAAAGAAGAGAAATGAAAAAAAATTGGCTGAGGGTGTAGACCGTACCATAGAGGAAGAGGGGGACAGAATAAAATGCCAAATGTATTTAAATTTAAAGACCAAATGCCCACACCATACTAAAGAATGGATGGAAAATATAAATTAAATTATAAAATTGCATATGTGGCTAAGGGATTCCAAGAGACTGTGTCATATGGTGTGGAGTAAAATTTGAAATATGATACACATTTTTATGAGTGAAAATACAGAGGCCACATATATGAAAGGAGGAAAATGATTGGTTAAGAGCTACACAACCATAAGGAAAATGAACAGGCACACCATGCAATGAGATGGAGAGATCATTGATGACCAAAGGGGGCATAAGGAGATCATTCAAGGTAGATTAAAGAGGAACAATTGGAGTGAATATGTAGACAAAAAGGAATGAGAAGTGAGAAAACAATAAAATTGTATATTTGAAGGAGTTAAAGGAGGTCATGGCATATATAAGAAGATGATATTATATGCAAGAAATAAAAATGTGGGGTGTGTAGCAAGAGAGGAGCTACAAAGAGTAGAGGTAAGTGCAAAGTCTATGGAGAGGCCATGCTTTGGCAAGAGGCCATTTCAAGATAGGAAATAACAAAAATAAAATGTGTAAGAGATAAAGGGAGAGAGGTTGTGACCAAGAGACAGAGAGTAAAGGTTCAAAGAAGCCACAACTCATAGAGATATATGTTGCAAAGTTTGAATGAGGACATGAGGTTTAAAAAACACGAACAACCATAAAAGAATTCATAGAGGGAATAGGGGATCACAAGTATGCAAATTATATTTTGCAGATGAGACTAGCTAGATGGGTCATGCCTAATGGGATAAACAAAAGTAAAAGAAGACGCCATATAAAACCTATAAATACAGATATAAATTAGAAGAGGAATTCAACAAAGATAAATCGTGGTACAAATAAAGCATAATCTCTTGTGTTCATGTGAAGGAATCTCTATAATTTTATAATCTAATTGAAAAACCAATGAATTTGAATAAATGTTTAGTTGTTTGTTGTAATCTTTGGTAAGAGTATCGCCCATTGTAATTGTGAATTTGTGTGAAATTTTGGTTTGTGATAGCGAGAGGGAGTACCTCTTGAATCAAAATAAGAAAGAGGATAAATGAGAAATATTTGGAATTCAAGGAATAAAGTAAGAAGACAAAAGCATGTGACAAAAAAATGTTAGAAAATTTACTCCTACCTCTATAGGTCTCAAATATATTTGTGGGGCCTTGAATCCTAAGATCTATAAAAGTGTAATCTTGTCAAATGTTGTGCTTGATGCACTATAGAGGGGGCTTAAGAAGAGAGGAGGATTAAGAAACAAAACCATAAACAATCAATTTTATGTTTTGCTATAACAATAAAATTACATAAAATAAATAAGCAATCAAACATAAAAAAATTAGAGGCATGCCTTTTGCACTCAAATATATTCCAATTCTTTGTATATATAAATTCAATTTTATTTTTAATAAGATATATGGTAGTTGAGTCTTATATTGTTAATTCCTTTTTTTCCATTACTTTTGTGTTACAATGCAATTACAATTTTGGTGCAATGCAAATGGGGAGGCACTGGTGTTTTTTAAGAATTGAGCCATGTATTCTAGTTAAGTACTTTCAATCTAAGTTGGATTTGATCAAAGTAGGTTAAAAAAAATTGGTGCAATTTAAACTTTCTTATTTGGCACCATTATCGTAGCATTTTTCTCTTCTATCCACATTTTGTAACATGTAAGTGCAAGCTAATGGGTCTACATTTAGTGGAAGAATCACAAATAGAAAAAAATATTGATAGCATTGGGTACTCATTTCATAAAAAATTGGGTACCCATTTAGGATAAGACTCTTGAACCTAAAATATTACCCATATGGAATAGGTACCCATTTTAAATAGAAATGGTTACCCATATAAAAGTGAAACAAACACCCATTTCCATTTACATCATATACTTATTCATTTATTGAACGGATACACATTTTGGAGTAGGTACACATTTCTCAAATTTTTTGAAATTTTTGAAAATTGTGGTTTGTCTTTTGTTTTAGGCTTGGAAGCCCAACCCTCATCCTTGGACCTACAAGTAGAATGCCATGAAAACAAGAGAAAAACTTACTTTAGCAATATTGCTAACAACTTTTCTTTTATATTTTTTTGATGAAATTCAAACTCATTATAGATGACAATGCCTACTTTTCAAATATGTATTTTTTTTTTATGATTGGACATATTTCTATATTTTTTAATTAATTTATGAGGAAATTCGTTCATAAAATTGAAATGATAGGTATTACTAGTATTTTTATTAAATTTTGAAATTTGTTTTTTTTAAATAAATTATATGTGACCAATATAGACATCATTATTTGCATAATAAAAAATATTTTATGATTACTTTAGCTCAAATTATGTTGGATGTACACAAGGGGCTTTCAAAAATAGCAATTAGGGCCAATAAAAAAATAATTAAATAAATATTTATAAAAAATATCCTAACCAAACTTCATTATAATATATATCATTCTCTAAAAGGAATTAGAACAATACTTTTGTTTATTTCAAATTATTCTAGCCATACATGTGCATGTTTTGGCTCAAAATATAGGGTTTAAACTAATATCTTTTTACATACTATTCAAAATCAAATTTTATCATTTGGGTATTAAGAATAAATTACATAGACACAAAATCCTATATTTCATATTTTAGACCTTGTTAAGTATTTATGTCTAAGCGCTTCAAATTTGTACTCCAACTATGACAAATTTTTATTTTTAAGAAAAAAAACTTCATCTTTTTGACCAAAAAGTTGACCATCTTACACTTACCCTAATTTTATTTGTCAAAGCAATCAATGTCATTTCATGCATGTCAAAGTCAAACAAATTCACCTAGAGATAATATTTTACATGTACATAGCCCTCTAAATTAGATTTTTATAAAATATAATATATAACCTATTTTTAAATATTATTTTTTATTTATTTAATAGTCAGGATAGGTTCGTTGCAATTATAAAGACCTTCTCAAGACACTAGGAAAGTAACAAACTAGGTCAATTTTAAAAAAAATGCACTGCACTTTGCACGAATGCCTTTATGTCAACAAAAAAGTTAATCTTGATGAATAGGAAAAGAGAAACATGTCATGGTAAAATCTAGGTATAAATTGCTACTTGGTATCAATTAAAAAATCAACAATAAATAAAATATTTAATAAAAAAATTATTAAAATTTATTTCCACACTATATATTGAAGTTAATGATCTAATTCTAATAAAACTTGGAAAGATTTAATTTGTAATAAAAGTTATGTGTTATGGTAAAATGTCACTCTATCAAATAATCTTGATGAGCACTAAGAATATATATATATATATATATATATATATATATATATATATATATATATATATAGTAGCGCCCCTCCGTTTCAGCCGTCCTTGAAACACAAGTTGTTTGTTGGGCAGTCATGTCGTTTTAGTTATTTAAAAGTGTTTTTGAGTAAGTGTCTATTGGTGTATTATTGTGTATTGTGTTATTGAATACTTTATATACCCTTGTGCAATTAATTAATTAAAGGAGGTAATTTAAATAAAATTAAAATTAAAACAATAATATAATAAAAAGTTACTAATAAATAGTTGGATTAAATTATTTAGATAAAAGTTTTGTTCTGAATTATATTTTTATTTGGTAATTTATCATTTTGGGAAGATAATTGTTTAATTAGGAAAATAAGAGGAATTTTAATATGAATTTAGAAGATAAGTTTTTAAACTGCAGTTAAAACAAAGCGAGAATAGATTAAAAAGGATAAGATTTTCAAATTTAAGCGTTAAAAGCTAGAAAAGTTGGAAAAAATAAAAAAATAAAAATAGAAAAAGGCAAGAAAAGATTAAAAAAAAAAGAATAAGATAAAAACGTGAGCATGCACGGCTCGAAATTGAAATTGAAATGGGAAACTTGTTATTTTTATTGTTTTTTGTTTTTCAAAACCTCATCTCTGGGATTTTATAGTGTTGGTTTTGGGAAATGGAAGGGGGGAAACATTTGTATTTTTTTTAAGAACACTTAGCTCTGCAAAAAGGCATTCTGAAAAAAAAAGAGGAATCGGATGGGTCTGGAGGCTGCGAAGGAGGTCGTTATGGCATATTGTTTCCACTTTCAAGTGTTATATTCCAGGTTGGCTCCTTCATCGCACACCGCTTTGTTTATCTGTTCAAATGTGGAGTTCGTACTCTATTAATGTTTTTGATTTCCTTCTCCCTCTGGAAAATTTGTTATGTTGGCCTATGAATACATACATATCCTTATTGTTGGATGGAAATCGATGTTATGGTTGGAACTTGATACACACACTTGGGTGTTTTGTTCTATGTTGAGGCCTTCCCTTTTTTTCAACCGATTCTCGCATGTCATATCACACTGTAATCTGCAATTTGTAAACCCCTAGTATCTAATGATTTGATATTGAATCTTCTCAGATTTATCTTGTTTTCTTTAATGATGGTGTATTCATGTTTGGCATCTCTTTTTAGAGTTTCAATTCTTATACTCTTGATTCTTTGATGTCATTCTTGGGGAAACTACCTTCCTAGTTGGTAGCTACGTCGCCCTTGTAACTTTTATCCTAAATCAATTCGATCTTTGATTAGTTTGTTTGTTGCCTTAATGAAAGAATGAGGCCAATTTTCAATGATTTTTTTTTTTGGATAGTTTATAGATCTTATTAAACTCACTTGTCCATGCTCTCCAGAGCTCAATCTGATTGCGCAGGTCTATTTTATTTCTCATTGATTCTTTAAACATCTTCAATAATTTTCTTTTAAAACATGGTCGTCGTATGTTATGTTACCCATGGCGCACATCCCCGAGGACAATTTCTCTTGCTGCAATGTTGGCATTGACTTTCGATGCAGCATAGTATCTAGAAAATGATCGGTATAACCATCAAACGTAATAAAATTGCTACTTAGTATCTCTGTTTGGTATTCTATACCCTCAAAATCTGTAGTTCATCAATGCCTCCAGCCGCAAGCCTCTTCACTGACCCCAAGTCGATATATGCTCTCACATTTGTGTCCTGGTCTTCCAGCGCACAAACCTGGCATCTCTCCATTCCTACGCCTTTCTTTGAGAAATTTAGAGTTGTTTCCAAAGTTTATTGGGCCTTTTGTGGTGCGTCAACATGGTTTCTGTCTCTCCTGGTCATAGTGTCCTTCGCAGTCATATTGTTGGTTGTACGCGTGTTTAGAGTGCACTACTCATGCTTCACAATTGATAATTGCTGGTTGGAGCGGTGAGATTCAGATTCTATGTCATCCCTTCGTTTTGCATACATCGAATCTCTTAGGGGTACTGATGTGTGAGGTGCGTGTAGTCATCATTTATGGTGTCTGCAACTGCTTTGTAATTCATTCGACCCTATTCGCTTGATAATGTTTATTGTCCTTTTCGTAGCTTTTTGTATCTAATTCACAGTTGGATTACTTGTTGCATCCAAACCATATTGTGCGCTCATCGCCTACTTTTAAGCGTGCTTTGTGAGTTGAAAACTATTAGAATCTGCTTATAAATCACATTCCTTACCTTGTAGGTGTTTTTAGTTCGATGACCTTTCAATCATATAGGTTTTTTTAGATCTATTAGAAGACCAAATGCTATCCATATAAGCATGATAAAGCTTGAATATATATATATATATATATATATATATATATATATATATATATATATATATATATATATATATATATATATATATAAACATGAAAGTTTGATTAGGAATGATTCACAAAATAAGCTTCATATCACACAAAGTTAACCAAAATAAGCGGTAATTATATATGTGTGTTCATGTATTTTTCATGTAGGAAATTTGATAGTTCTTTATTTAGAATTTAGAATAAATATGTTTCATTTAGAGTTTATTATGGGGGTCTTTCAAACACATATATATAGTTAGTTGATTTAAGGAATAAAATCTAAACTTTAGAGTAAGTTACTTATTTATGTTCTAAAGGGTAGGATACATTTTATTTTACTATGGGTTGTATTCAATGTTATACAGGTATTAGTAAAGAAATGGTATTTAAGTAAGAATTTAGATTGACATATCTTATTGGATGGGTGTTACTAGAATGAATATTTTAATGAATGAAGTTAATAATGTAAATTGGCTTCTATTGAAATTGGGAAATACTATTGGTTATAATAGTTAAAGTTGATTTATTTATAGTTAGACATTTGAAAATATTTGTTTAGATTAAGTAGTTTAGTAAATGGTTAGTAAATTTCTTGCTGAAATAAATATTGGGAATAAGGATTGTGAGATATAGTACGTTCTATTGGTGTTTTGTGATAGTTTTTGAATTGTAGTATAAGTATTGCATTTAAAGAAATAAATGACTACTTGCTTGAAGGAATTATGTAAAACTATTTAGAATACTTCTATTTATTAAATGAACGGTTGTTTTCCTTGTGAATTATTTAATAGTTGTTTTTGAAAATTTGGATTATGGAAGTTGAAATAAAATAAGTTCTTAGTTATTTAAAATGCTTCTTAATAAAATGAATGAATACAATACATTAGAATGTTTTGTTGGGTTTATGTGTTGAGTGAATTTGTGTCTTTAAATTACCTTTTTGAACGAATGGATAAATTGTACTTGAATGCTTATGGTTCTTTAGTGGTTGTGCATTGAGTGTATACATACATTTAAGGGTTAATTTGATATTCAATTTGATGAGATTGCTTGGTTTGATAGACTGAGTCGAGTTGAGTTGTTTGGTTGATTTCGCTTTTGCTTTTGTGGTTGATTTGCAGTTGTCAATTGGTTGTGTTCTCTTTTGGGATTGCTTGGTTTAGAAGTGATTTTACTCTATTGGGTTTGTGTTGGATTTACGAATGATTTCGATGGATTCTTGAGTTGATTTTGAGTTAGAGATCTTCTCTCATTTAATTTATACTACTATTTGTACGGTATTGTTTTATTTTAAGTGGTGAATTCTTAGTTTTTTAACTAGAGGAGGTCTTACCCATTGAAATTTGTGGTAAATTTATGTGTGTGATTTGGAATTAAAGTTGATCTTATAAACTGTGGTTGATTTGATTATTGTTGATGTTTAAATTGAATGTACTGTTGGTTTCTCGGTTGGTTGTTATCATGAAGATTTTGGTTCATTGAGGTTGATTTTGATTTGAATTGATTGTGGTTGATTTGAATTGAGTTGATTGTGGTTATTGCTTAAAGTTGGGGGCTGGTTGTATCATATGGTTAAGGGAATCATCCAGAGGCGAGGGAAGTTTTATTTGATTCTTCATTGATTTGGCCCTTTGGAAAGTTTTGACTGTAAATGTGATTTTGAGTTATGAGTGGGTTGTACTGTTTATGCATGCTGTTTCATATGATTTTGGCGAGATGGTTTTTCCTCATGGATGTTTCATTTGTTGGTTCAGTGTTCTTGTTGGTACAATCCCTTGGTATTGGATATTTATGTTTGGGTTTATAGAGACAGTGGCTCTACGTGGGGGCCGACGCACAAAGGGGTTGTTAGTGTAACCCACGTAAGGTTAGAGTAATAAGTGATAACCTAAATAAATATTTAGGGGCTAGTAGTAAAACATTAATAAGATAATTATGGATGCCCCGTCTGCCTGTTAGGGTTATCATAGACTAAACGTGGGCCGAGAAGGTCGTGGTTGGAAAGATCATTGCCTTGTCTTCATGAGAGGTTAACGGTTCCGCATGAGTAACTCTATAGAGCGGCGCTTTGAGATAGGCAGTCAAGATAACCATAGATGGAGGTGGTACCTTGAGCTAGGTTGTTTGGATAATCCATGTATAGATAGAGGCAACAACTTGTGATAGGTTGTCTGGATAATCCATGTAAGGCCATGCGATGACACTCTCCTCTAGCATTCCCCTTTGAGTTGTTTTTATTGCTTACCTTTGGAAGTGGTCTATTGATATGTTTTGGCAATCTATTGTTGTTATGATTCGAAAGTGGTTATTGTTGTTATAGCAATTTATTGATGTTATGATATTGGATTTATTGTTACTATGTTTCTAAAATGGTTTATCACTGTTATGAAGTGATTTATGGTTGTCATGTTTGGATGTCATGTTTTCTAGTCATGGTTTATTGATGTTGTGTCTATCCTTGGGTTTCATGTTACTCTTGTATGACGTTGAGTTTTGTGGTTCCCTATTGGATGTTTTGGGTTGAGGTCTCTTTCTTGTCAGCTCCTTAGCATGGGGGGGTGGGTCTTTGGACCCACGTGGTCAGGTGGAACGTGCTAAGCACCCCATTGGGTCCCTAGTCGAGGATCGAGAGGTGCATATTGGTTTCATTTGCGGTGACTCCAGAGTGGTTTCTGTCTTGGAGCCAGTTATGATGTTTTGTATTCTGCTACCCAGTTGTATCATTGTTACTTTTGAATATTGTAATGATAAACCTTGTGCAACTTTTGATCTACGGCAGTTGTTATTCGAGACGTTTTATCTAGGAAATATGTCCCTTAAGTTTATATGATGATAGAGAGTTTATCATTATGAGTTTTAAGTTAATTATGTATATGTTGTCTATGCATATGTGGATGGTTCTTATTAATGATTTATCATGTATGTATTACATTTGTAAATGTGTACTTTGTTATGAATTATATCTTTGGTTTTCTTTCTTTGTCATCGTTGTATGGATCTAAGTTTCTTAATGACTCCTCATGTACCTAAGGGATGTAAGTGTTAATGGATTTGTTTGATTAAGTTTCATGACTTAATGTGCATCTCATGTATGTTTAGAATTACTTTAAAAAAAAAATTGTGTAGTAAATATTGTTTAGTTGTCCTTTGGGGTTCGCACGATAGGGTGTTACATATATATATATATATATATAATACATACATACATTCACACACACATACATATATACATATATACATACATACATACATATATATATAAGGGAACTAAATAAACAGAAGATGATGAAACTTTAAAAATAAATGAAGAAAATGGAACCTTCTTGATATGATGAGATGAAGTATGTATGTATGTATATATATGTATGTAATCAACATATGGTTAGGGAAAGAGAAAGGTTCCCTAGGAGAAGAGGTGTTTCAGCTATAGTGAGACTTATAATGGACCTCTTAAGGGAGCATTCTCCTACCTTCCATAGTCATAGGGGTGGTTTGGAGGATGAGACTTGGATGATTGGTGTTCATTTTAGTGGTTGTCTTTTGTCTGGGAGAATCTGGAGTTGGTTGCAAGCCCAACTTTATCAACTTGACCATCCAACTTGGAGGACTCAGACTACAGCTAGTAGGGGTCGATCCCAAAAGATTAGTATGCCCTCTCAAGGTAGAGGAAATGGAAAAAATGTAGGATGTTTCTCTTGTGGCCAATAGGGCCACATAGCTAGGAAATGTCCTTAGAAGAGCACACCTAAATTCAATCAAAGACCGACAGTCAGAGCTAATAGGGGATGATGTAGGCAAGTTCTACAAAGCGATTGCAGTTGCTGATGATCGCTAGGTAGAGCATCAAGGTACATATGTGGAGACTATAGGTAGTGGGAAGGCAACAAACTTGGGAGCTCGTGAGAATTTTGTCGTATAGGAGATCGATGTAGCACTTCTCATGTTTCTTTTCTTGCACTGATACTTGTTATGATATATTATGTATCTCAAGACCTTATTGGTGCTTGTTTTACCATTTTTGATTTGTTTGGATGACATTTTATCTGACTCTGATGATCATGAGATTATCATTTGATGGTTGTGTTATGATGGATCTGTAGTCTCGTTGGGAGAATGTATCCCACATTTGAGAGACTTTTCCCTTTTTGTATTCTGGCTTCCAGGAGTAAGCCTAGTTCTAGGGGGGAGGATGTAGTGCCTCTCATGTTCTTGTTACACCTATGATACTTTTTGTGTGTGATTGATGTCGTTTAGATGCTACTTATGTTTGATGTGTAGTACCTCTCGTGTTATTGTTACTCTCATGATATTGATAGGAAACTATTTATGTTTGATGCATACTTGAGACTATATTGGTGACTATTTCATCATGTTGTTTGGTAGGTTGATAGTTCTGCTTACTAGACTT
Source organism: Sequoia sempervirens (assembly GCA_007258455.2). NCBI lineage: Eukaryota > Viridiplantae > Streptophyta > Pinopsida > Cupressales > Cupressaceae > Sequoia > Sequoia sempervirens. The sequence continues at coordinate 38,799 of VDFB02085981.1, forward strand.
GGTTGTTTACAACACTATTATTTTGATATGTGGACATGTATTTGATGTTATTCTTATGCAGTTATTACTTATGGTTAAATGATGATGTTGTTTATAATATGGTTATTGTTTGAGGTTCGGGTGAGAGGGATGGTGTTGCATCACTCACCATGAGCGCCTTGTCACACTGCAATTCTATCTCATGATGTGTTTGACATTGAATATATATGTTGTTTCAACACTTGGTTTTATGCAGGACTGCAAGTACTCGACACTGACTCCACCCGCATTATCGAGTCTGAGCGTGCCCAACATACCCAATGGATATGACGTGGTTTAGGGATTTGACAAGAAAGTATCCTTGTTCATGTTCGTCATCCCATCATTTTTTGACGATGTCGTTTGTCAATTCCCGTTTTTGTTGGTATCGTCTTGTCTTATGTCATTCATTTTAAGTGGCAATTTTAATGTGTTAATTTTTTGATTTAGATGTGTATCGCTATTGTTAATTAGTTAAATTAATACAATGATGGTTAGTATTATGGTTGAAATTAAACATTAAATTTAATTACTAATGTGATTTTTGAGAAAACGTCAAGATTTAATTAAATATTAAATATTTGAATAGAATAATATTTTAATTAAAATATTACTAAAGTTTAAAATTAGCAATTATATAATATTTCTTATTTAATTATGAGGTTATTCAAAATAAATAAATAAATAAATATTTTTTTATTTATTAAATAGGGGTTAATTTAAATATATATATATATATATATTAATATTATTCTACCTGATAAAATGTTAAAATGGTGGTAGGTTTATGTTTAATTTAATTTAATTTAATAATGAGATAAATTGATCTTCGGGATTAAAATATTAAAATGAAGGTGATAATCATTAGCGAAATTGAAAATGGTAAATTTTAAAAAATATATATATATTACATAATTAAAAGTTTAAGAAGGAATTTTCTTACGACAATCAAAATATTAGTGGGGGTAGTTTTCTAAATTCTCTAAAATACAAAATTTCCTCCCAGTGGTTAAGCATGGTAAAAAGGTTGTTGTCAGGTGTAAATTAATTTTTTTGATATTGACACCTATATTGACACCTATCTCCGTGTACGATAAAACTTTCTCCTTGATTTACTTGGGAATGGGGGAATTTTTGGCCAAAAAAGGGAGGATACGAGAGAATTTTGAAGAAAAGAGATTTTTACTGTGTAGGGTTAAAAAAAAGTTCTTCAACAGATAGAATTGGGGAAATTACTAGATATCATTTTCATTTGCAGCCGCAAATCTCGAGGTTGGTTTTTCTTTTACTTAAATTTCTTTTCCTTGCAAGTATTTTGTTTCAAAAATCTTAAGAGTGGAGATTTTGTTTTATACACACAGTACTGGAACATAATAGGAAGTTTAAAGGTTTAAATAACCTGCTTGTTTCGTGCCTTACACTTGCTAATTACATTTGCTTGAAAGTTTCTTAAGCCTTTTCTTCAATTCCATTTTGCGCATATTTTGCATAAAAAATAAAAATATTTGGCTAGCATAAGGTAATTTTAGAGTAGTCTATTAAAATGAAGATAACGGTCACTTCAATGTCAGTTTTAGAGTAGTATTAAATAAAATGATAATTCCAACCAAGATTCTAATGTTTTGGGGTTTTAAAATGAGTACATTTATGATTATCAAATTTATCAAATCAGTTTTTCAATAATAAATTAAGCAAATATTTTTTTTGGCTGCTTCATTTTATCCATATTTCTATATCCTCTGCCTACACAATAAATAGTCTCCCAAGTAAAATGAATTAATCTAATTTGTGTTGGAATTACTTCATCTAATATTTACCTCGGTAACAACTGTAGTAATATTTGTTATTAGGAAAGAATATCATCCATGTATTAGAAGGTAATTAAATCTTTAAAAGAAACGAGTATCACTTTTGGCTCATACGGTTGAAGTTAGATCTTAAAATAAATCCTTTATCTTTTAAATGTATATGCTGATTTAGATTCCTAAAGATAGTTCATAAGAATATATATATAAAAGTTTTAAAACTGATGTAAAATCGATAGGGTGATTTTTCAAGCACCATCTCTCTAATGAAATTAGGGCTTTTAGTTAGAAGCTAAATATTTTGAATAAGAAAAAAAAAATCATTAAGGATAGGTACTATCATGTTTATTTATTCTAATTTGAAAATCATAATATGAGCCCTCTTTTTTTTTAAGATTTAAAATTACCTTAACTTATACTTAGAATTTAAACTATCACGTGTACTTCTCTTTTAAGAAGTACTTATATTTTTATTAAAGATAATTTAAATTATATTTTAAGGTTAATTTATAATTTTTTTTTACTTATTAAAGATAATTTAAATCATAATTAAATTTTCATATAAGAATTATTTTCACTTTTTTTTATAAGATAAGTGCTACCAAGAAATGAGGGTAGCTCCCAAATAAATATTAACAAAGTTGCGCAGAGCCCCAAGGCAACATGAAAGCTCGTATGAAGGAGAAATTGGTGCATAGGAGTAAACAAGCATAACACATACAAAACCTCCCCCGCAATGCTTACTGTTCGAGAATTTGGCAAATCTTGGCCAGACAACCACCCATGTTTGTGAGCTTTTGAAGGCTCCCATTGCCTAGCCAAAACAAATTAGAGGCCATAAACCTTGAGAAGGCCACCAAATCTGCGTTCTTTACCCAAGTCTTGAAGACCTCCCATGCATCAAACATAAAATTCCTGAGAGCCTCCTTTCGCTAGTTTGTCATTTCGACATCAGTTTCATCGCCAGACACCCCCTCCTCCACCACCATTTTTGGATCGAAGAACATCTGAAGGAAGCTGATCCAACCCTTAGTCCTCAACTCCAATGTAGCATTGGCTAGTACATGAATGTTCTGAGCAGACATGAACCTCACCAGGCCAACAGACACTCTTTCTCTGGATTCGTGCATATGTCCATGAGTGCCCCAATCATTGTCTCATATACCCTACCGTCACACCAATACTACTTGTCATTTAGGACCCGTGATATGACCTCCATGATTGCTCTCAGCACAACACCATCTTGTACGATGAAGAGTCATTTGCATTGTGCATGTAAAGGCTCCTTTTTGCATGGGCAAGCACATCCAAACTGGAAGACCATTTTAGCAATCGCTTGGATTTGGAAAGTTGGAAATTCCTGCCTGTCCTAAATAGCTGCGCTAATCTAGCATCGTCTAAAGGAGTAAGAGATGTCCCACTTAAGCATAGGTATCGATGACTAGCCATGTGTATCCACACAACTCATGGGTCGTTGGAAGGAGGAGAAGTGCCTGTGCAAATACTGGTAATATCTTTCGATAGTATCTCCTGCAGACCTGGCTAAAGATTGGGTGTAGAACCTGTCACCAACTTGACATCTTGGACCACCCCACGGTTTGCAAGTAGGTTCGCTACCTTGTTTACCTCCCTATAAACGTGCATCAAAGAATAATCCTCTAGTTTATTTAGAAATTCTTTGATTAGGTTTATCCAACTATCAATCCGCCAATTCTAAGATTTGCCAGAGGTTATTGCTCGAACACAGAGCAGTGAGTCACCCTCAATCTCTACAAAGAGAATTCCATGTTGGATGCAGAGATGCAGACCAAGCCAAAGAGCCTCCATCTCTGTAATATTGTTTGAACATACCCCTAGTTTCTTCGAGGCCGCCCACAAGCAACCTCCACCTGAATATCTAATAATATAGCATGCCCTGGCTTCACCCGGATTTCCCTTTGCATCCCTGTCAAAGTTCATTTTGAATTTCAATCGAATCAGACAGATCCAATGAATTTCCTTCCTATTGATTATAGTTCTACTATTGGTTGATGCCTTCGAAATTCTGAGATCAGGCCACAAACTATGAAGTTCTTCATCCCATCTTGAAAATGACTTTTTGGATGTTATGATGATTCTATTGTTGGCAGTTTTGATGATAGCACTCTAAATTTTAGTAGTGAGCTTCTCGCGATTTAAGGCTTTTTGCTTGAAAATGCGTCGATTTTGTTCCTTCCATAAATTTCAAACTAACAGGGATGGTGCCAAGATCCACATACCTCCCCAATATCCACCTTTATTCATTCTCGGCCAATTAGAAAGGAAGTCCCATAGCTTATTTTGCCTTGGGCTCAAAAAGTTAAAAGACGCTTGCAACAATCCTAGCAAGAGCTCACCACTGGGCAGGATAAAAGAAGATGGTGCACATCTTCTTCCACTCATTTGCAAAGGATGCATCTAGTTGGTCCAAGGGTTCAAAACCGTTTTAATCTTTCCACTGTTAAGTAGCACCCATGTAGTGCCACCCATAGGAAGGCCCCAACCTTTGGCAGAATTTCCTTCTTCCAGCAAAGTTTCGCCAACTAGGATTTATCCTTAGCTTGTGCGGATTGGATAAGGTAACCCATTTTGGCCAAATATTTCCTAGATGCCGCTCTGCACCAAATTATTATGTCCTCCCTATTGCTCTATTTGAGCAATCTACTCTCAACTTCCATGCTAACAATGACTGCCAACTCATTAGGAATAGAAAGTGAGGAAAAGTTAATCCGATTAAAGGTACTGTCCTCCTGTATGCTCTCCCTCTGAATATAATCTGCCAAGGTGGTGTCGTAGAACAATTGCAAGTATTCAATATGTTGGTCTAAGTCAAAGAGCTCCACCAAAGTTTTGTAACCATTCCATGAATCAACCCAGAACAGAGCCTTTTTCCCATTCCCAACTCGCTAGGAAAGGTGACTTGTAATTAGGGATCAACAATTTGAGATGTACTGCCATGGTGCCGAGCCAACAACAAGGTTGGCGACTATTAAAATTCTTGCGGGATCAAGATTGTCCAAGTATTTTCTTTTCATTATTTGACACCATAATTTTTTGGGTTCCTTATACATTTTCCAAACTAGTTTGGCCCCTAATGCATTGTTTTGATATCGCAGCTTGCGAATGTCGGCCCCACCATCATCCTTCACTTTACAGACTTCATCCCATCCTAAGAGATGGATCTTCTTCACCTCTTTCGACCCTTCCCATAAGAAATTCCTTAGTATTTTTTCCAAATCGTTAATTGTCTTCCCTGGTAATGTTAGGCATGATATAGCGTAGATAGGAATTGTTGAAAGCATGACCTTTGGCATGGTTATCCTCCCAACCAATGAGAGCCAATAATTTTTCCATGCCATAGCTTTATTCTGGCAACTTTCAACCACCTCACCCCAATGCTTGGCTCTGCAAATTCCTTCAAAGATCTGTACACCAAGATATTTAAACGACAATTTCCCTTTCTTCACTCTGAGAATAGCCAATATAGCTTGTTGCCTTTATGGACTGGTGTTAAAAATGAAGACGCTTGATTTTCCCTTATTCATTTGTTGACCAGAATGCAATTCATATTCCTTGAGCACGTGATTGATGCATCTTGTTTCTCACAAACTTGCTTCGCCCAAGAGAGTAGTGTCATATGTGAATTGTCTATGAGTAACTAAGGCTAAATTTGGTGCAACTTGTACACCTCTCCAATTCCCACATTGGCGGCTCTTATTAATCACATAGCCAAGGGCTTAAGCCATGATCACAAATAGAAAAGGTGAGATGGGGTCACCTTGCCTCAGCCCATTGGTCACCTGGAAGAAATTGAATAGTGAATCGTTTACAGCCATAGAATACCAGAAAGAGGAAATGCATTGGTATATTAATTCACACCACTGACTGCAAAATCCCATTCTTTTCATCACCTCCATTAGGAATGGCCACCGCACCCTATCGTAGGCCTTGGTTACATTGAGTTTTAAGATCATTCCTACTTGTTTGTTTGTGCTAAGGGTGTGAACTGCTTCCATTACTAATAAAATGCTATTTGATATCTCTTCTTAGTACAAAATCATTTTGTTCAATCGAAATGACCTTCCCTAGTAGTGATTTAAGCCTATTGGCCAATACTTTCACAATGATTTTATAGATGGTATTGCATAGTGATATAGGCCTATAATCCCCGAAGGAGGAATACTTGGATTTTTTCGGGATCAATGCAATAACTGTATTGTTCAAGTCTTTAACAAATCTCTTGGTTTTCCTGAAATCTTCCACAAGTTTCCAAAGCTCCTCCCCAAGAAAATCCCAACAATTTTGAAAGAAATTGGTCGTAAAGCCATCAGGGCCAGGCACATTGTCAGGATGCATCTGGAAGAGTGCAGCATAGACTTCCTCCTTTGTAATCTTTTGACACAACCTTATATTATTAGCCTCATTGACTTTGGAGTTGATTAAATCAAGGTAGTCCATTTGTCCCTTATATAATGATTGTTCCCCTAGAAGGTTGGAGAAGAACTCCACTGCAGCCCTGCCAACCTTAGCCAAACCCCTGGCTATGTGTTCATCGCTTGTGTTGATTTCCTCTATCTTATTACTTGCTCTCTTTGCCAGAACTGAGGCATGGAAAAATTTAGAGTTGGCATCACCTTCACTTAGCCAAACCTCCCTAGATTTATCCTTCCAGTATAGCTCTTCTCTTTTCAGAGTCTCAGCTAGCTTCCTTTTTAATTCAACTTCTTTCAAAAAATCTTCATTTCGCATGCCAAAGGCTATCACACTTTCATTGAGAAACTCTAGCTCGATTTCTACCTTAGCCTTTTCAACGAAGATATTCTGGAATTTCTCTTTATTCCAAGTTAAGAGTTTCCGCTTTAGAGCCTACAATTTTTTTGTTAGCGTGAAGCTTATGGAGCTTCCCACCCTTATTTCTTTCCACCAAGTCTCTAGCGATTCTAGGAGGCTAAGGTCATGCCACCACATGCTCTGGAATTTAAAGCTTGATTTCACTCCATCGCTATCATTAGCTATTATCAATTCCATAGGAAAGTGATCAGAGGTGGAGTTTGGATAGATGTAAGCATTCACACACCAACCGAAATTGAACCAAGATGGTGACACCAGGAACCTATCGAGTTTCTCTGCAATGGTAGTGAAATTTTCCCGCCGGTTGGTCCAAGTAAAGTTGCCATTGTTAGTAGGGAAATCCATCAACCTTGCTTCCGCCACAAAAGCTCTGAAGTCCCTTATTGTTTGTGAAATGCTTCTGACTCTGCCACTTTTTTAAGACAAATCCAAGATTGTATTGAAGTCACCACCCACGATTATTCTTTCCTTGGGAAACGTGCACAAAAACTCCAAGATCGAACTCCAAACCAGGGCTTTTTCCTCAGTTTTTATGGGCCCGTATACATTAATAAGTATGAAGCTATAGTTTAAGCCTAGGTCAAAGACATTAGCCGTCATCCATCTGGCTGAGGATATGATAATATTTAACGAAACATTTATTGTTTTCCAAAGCATACCCAGGCCCCCTGCGGAGCCAAAAGAGCTCTCAAACTGGGAGATACACATATCGTCGATTACATCCAATTCATCCTCAATATCCGGATTTGAGTCCAAATCGGTACTTGCCCTAGCATTGAACTCATAGTCAGAAATAACCCTTGCCTCATTGTGTTCCTTCACTTGTTTTGAAACTTTTCCACCATTACTGGTGGGAAGAGGTGTTATGCGTCTAGCTAATTCCTTTGAGGCCTTGTTCGGGGTCCCATTACCTTCTGCTTATGGTGCCCGTTTGTTAGGGTTGCTTTGTTGAATCATGGTGACAAAAGGAGGTGTATCCCATGAGGGTGGCAACTTACTTCTCTCTACCAAACTTGTGGTGCAATCTATGGAGCTATGACTATGCGAACCACAAACAAGACAAAAAAACCTTGTTTCCTCAATTTCAATATCTTGTCTCCACCGATCCCCATTGGCTAGTAACATGATGTTACTTGGGATTAAATCAATCACTGCAATCTTGAGTTGGGCATATTTATACATGTCTCCCTCCAAGATGTTTGTATCGATTTCCATAAGAATACCCAGTGAGCGTCTGATTTTCTCAAGGCATTCCCCAACCCAATATTCGATTGGAAGATTATACAGTATGAACCAAACTAGAAGATCATAGGGCTGAGCCTTAACTGGGTCAAAATTAGGGTTACATGGCTGTATATACAAAGGCATTTCCTTCATGAACCATATCTCTTCTCTCGTCACTCTCACTTTGGTATCCTCATCGGTGAACACTATTAGGAAGAAACCTTTTGGTAGAAATCGTAATAATACCTCCGTTTTCCAAATTTCCTTAATCCAAAGCCTAATTGAGGCTCTGTTCAGTGCCCCACCAATGAATTTGAAAATGAAGGAAAATTCTTTTAGAATCTCCAGATCTAGTTTTATCTCCTTTGAGACCTCTATCTCCATAGTAGTCTCTGAACTCGGTGTGATGGGATTTCCTATTACCTTGGCTTTCTACTCCAACCAGATTCTATGATCTGGTCACTCACGTTTGCTTCTTCTTCTATCCCTAGGGTTATTCCACACCATATTACCTTTCCTTCTTGGTGTTTTTTTCCCTTCAACGACATTATGGCACAGCCACGGGGCCCGATTTTCCTCCAGAGTGTCTGGAGTGTCATGCGCATTCTAGCTGACCTTTCCTCCATTTTTCTAGATTCACCCTGTGGATGGTAAGCCATGTGACATTTGTCTCTCCATATTTCGCCTTTGAATACCCACTGTGGTGTATGCTCTAGTCTCCACTCCTCTTCGCATGCCCTTGCCACTTCATCACCCCAGCGAAATTTTGCTTTCCCTGTTTCAGCTTGTGTCGATTCCTTCAGTTTTACCTCCTCACCATTTTTCAACCCTGCTCTACACATTTTCGCTTGCTAACTCAATTATTTTCACTTTTTTATTAAATAAAGAAAATATTTGTAGAATAAATGCAAGTGTGGTGCATGGTTAACGATACTAGTATTGTTTTATCAAAATGATATTAATGTCGTTAATAGATCAAACTAAATTAGGTAATTTTAGTAATAATAAATGGTGATATTGTAAGGGAATTCCTACAATTGCTAATTTTAATATTAGGGTTGAAGGTTAGAATAAATGTTTTAGAAAATTTCATTAATAGTATTTAAAATTTGATTTATTTAAAATTAGATTTATTTGCAAATGTATTTAAAATTTGATTTATTTTCAAGTGTATCTAGAATTAAATTTATTTACAAATTCCTTTATTAGTAGATTTGTGAATTGCATATAAATCGTATATGTTAGGTTTTAATTAAATTTATTTAGTTTAAAGTAAACAAATGTATATACTACATTTTAATTAAATTTATTATTTTGAAGTAACAAATGTGTAGGTCACATTTTAATTTTAAGTAAACAAATGTATAGGCTAGGAATTTTAAATTAAGAGAAATTTGATGGTCTGCATACTGTAGGTTTTCATAGTTCTTTACTTAATTAAATAATTTCAATATAGTCGTGTAAATAAAATAAAATTTGTGATTCTTGAATATTTAATAATCTAAAATTATTAGGTGAAATTTGATTTATTTGAGCTTTATAATTAAAGAAGTGAACATTGAAGTTAGATTATTATCAAATGAATAATCCTTTCATGTTCTTAATAAGTTCGTTTATTTATCAAATTGAATTGGAATTAAATGAAGTATCGTTTTCCTCTCTTTTAATCATGGATGATTGTATGTTATCATTATGTAATATTTTTTTTATTTTCTTTTGTTCTGATAAAAGTTTAGGTTTTGTAATGACCGTTTCGTGTACCTTAGGGGACATAGATGACTTTGTAAATGTATAATTGAGTTTCATGTAATGAATGAACAAATTTATCTTATGCAATGTTTCGCTTTCAAAAAAAAAAATTGTGGTGTTTGTTGTCCTTTGGGGTTCACACAGCGGGGTATATATATATGGGTATGTGCCGGATCATCATGGAAAAAACAAGCCTTTCAGTGGTAATGAAAATTCAGAAAAATCAGAGTTAGGCAATTTGACATAAAAATTTGAATAAGTTATCTATATTATTTCAAAAATATGTAAGAATAGAATATGTGGCAAATTGAATGTAGTTTCTAAACTACTAGGTTTATTTTTTTTAAAAAAATATATTTGGTGAAAAATTGAAATTTCAATGCAATAGTATTTAAATTTTAGGAAAAAAATAAGAAGTAGGTGTATGTCTGACCACCCTAGAACCATAATAAAATGATAATATTTTTTTATAATATTTTAGATATATGTAGAGGACTCATGTTCGGATGTGAT
>VDFB02085981.1:50284-78714 GCA_007258455.2 Sequoia sempervirens
TCTATGTGTGCAAAAATCGGATATCTGATGTGTAGCACTAAAATCATATTGTTACAAAACATTTTAAAATATTTTTCAAATTAGATATTAGATTATATCAAATATCAGATTTGTAGGCCATAGAAAAACACCATGTGGGCCATTTTGTTCATTCCAACGGACCCTACATTCTATTTGTAGGAGACAAACGTGTGGTTTCAAATAGGAATCTATACAAAGATCAAAATTTTGGAGCATCTTCTACTCAAATTTGTCATAAACAATGAATTTTTAGCATCTTTTATGAGGTATAATGGGGAGCAGTAGTCATCGGAAGTAAAAATGTAAGAGAAAGCTTACAAAAGAACAAATTGAAGTATATAGACAAAGAGATAGAGAAGGTCATAGGAAGAGAAGACAAGGTATGTTAAATATTGGTGAACCTAAGCCCTATGGTCTTTCAAGTGAAGAGGAAATTGAATATGTTCAAGGTGAAAATGTTGAACATGATATTGAAATTGGGAATGAAAATGTTCAAATTGATATTGAAAATGTTCAAGGTGAAAATGTTGGAATTGAAGATGTTGAACATGATATTCAAATTGGGAATGAAAATATTGAAATTGATAATGAAAATTTTCAAGGTGAAATTGTTGGAATTGAAGATGTTGAACATGATTTTCAAATTGTGAATGAAATTATTCAAATTTATATTGAAAATGTTCAAAGCGAAAATGTTGGAATTGAAGATGTTGAACATAATATTCAACCAAGTGTAAATTATGTTTCACCAAATTACATGAGAAATGAAGAACCTTGTGTGGAAGAAAGACATATTCCAAATTCAAGACCTTCAAGAACCCCTAAATGGTTACTTGAAATTGATGAGAACATTATAAACAATTTTGAAGGAAAGAGGTCAACACGAATTGTTCGGTTGTGGTCTGGAAGACTTTTCAACCAATATTTTAGCGATAAGACATTGATCAAGCAATTCATGTGAACAAGAAGATCGAAAAAAGATGAGACCTTTGCTATTCAAATTGAAGATTCAAAAGATGAGACCTTTGCTAGCCAAATTGAAGATTCATGTGAACAAGAAGATCGAAAAAAATTCTATTATTGTCAAAAATCTTTTTAATTCTCTCAAGTCTATGGGAAAAAATAACAAAGAAAAGGATAAGAGAGTTGCTTAGAGAGTCATTACAACAACCCTAGTAAGCCATCAATTGAAAAAGGCTCGCTTTATGAGACAAACTTGTATTGATTTTGACAAAAATCATAAAAATTTGGATAGATCACTTGCAAGAAGAGAAAGAATAGATGACCCTCTTCAAAATGATACATGAGATTTTTTCGGGAGGCTTCCATTGCGTTGATAAAAAGCTAAACGATAATGTAAATCAGATAATTCAACAATTTTGGCATGATAACTCTAGAGTATCAACCAATGCAAAGGATGTTTTAAAGTTAAGAATTGGCAATTGAGATCGTACATCGCATCCTAAACATTTTTTGGAATCAAGCCAAACAATTTTGTTCAAAAAAATTATTGAAACACATCCAAATATGGAAATCTCGCAAAGGACTTTTGAAGGTTTGAAGCCATTTTATTGTGTGCCTCTTAAGATTCATAATACTTTTTGTTGCAAATAGCATGTGGAGTTTTCAATGTACCATGAACTATTATGCTATATCCATTCTACTTTGCATACTATTGAAATGTTGCAAGAGTGTGGTGCAATGCATCTTCTGAAATCATCAAGGGACTTGCTAGATCTATTTTTATGTTCTAGAGATGATGGTTGCCTTTTCTATAGAAATGATTGTTTAAATGTGAAGTGCTCACAATGTGGTGACTTGTCAAAGTTTGTTCAATGTTTTCATGAGGGTTCTGAACATGAATTTGGAAAGAAGCTTGTTGAGAAAAAGAGATATGAGATAGTAAAATATACTTTGTAGAGTGGAGGTGAAGGTTCTAGATGCGAGTTGGTTACAAAAGAATGTAGTGTTGCTGATTTTATTTCATATTTTAAGGGCAATATTTTCTACAAGTATGCAAGGCATATTCATAGGTATCCGTGGTTGGATCAACAATTCAAGATGTGTAAGGATTCTTTTCTGATAACACTATTATATCGAAATGGTTGATTTTGCATAAAACTACACATTGTAACCATAAAATGAGGTACAATCTTAGTATTACAATTCCATTCAAATTGCTCGTTTTGTCCACATAACATTTAGACATGCACCTAATAGTACAAAGGAGGATCAAAAGATAATCAAAGAGTATCATTTTTATATGAGTGATGATATAACTCACTTGTTCGAGTATGTCCAACATTATTTTGAGAGTTTTTTTGAGTTCTTGCAGGAGCATGATATAGCACTGGGCTGACATCTCATTTGGTCAGATAACTACATAGGTCAATTCAAGAATGCTCGTATGTTTTATTGGTTGAGTAGAATGCATGTAGAGAGGGGTGTACCTCATATTTGGAGTTTTTTGAGGCTGGGCATGGGAAAGGGGAGTATGATGGAGTAGGTGCATGTGTAAAGAGAGCTCTAGTTAAGGAGAAATTGAAGATTTTAGGAGAAAAATTTAGTGATGCACGTTCTATTGTTGATTAGTGTATTTCAACATTGTCACAGGGAGGGACATTTGATTCATGAGTGCGCAGATTCTTTTGGTTAGTTGAGGAGGGTACATTGGGAGGCAGATTGGATTTTCATACAATCAAAGATTCTTCAAAGATGCATTCATTTCGAAGCTCAGATGCAAGCACATGGACCATTTGGACACAGGAGTTGGCTTGTTTTTGTCAGAGTTGTATTAAGTGTGAGTGGGATCAATGCGAGTCAAGTGAGTGGGTGGATACATGGGTTCCACAATATCTAACTCATTTATCTCAAACTATATCCATGAAAAATGACACAATGGAAAGTTCAGTTGATTATGATCGGCTTTCAGATATACTATAGCCAGGACATGTTTTTGCAGTTGTTGCACCATTGGGGAATGAAGAGAGATCGGACTATTGGTTGGCTCAATGTGGGCGGGTAAAGCACAAGGTAACACAATCTATGGATGATGATGATGGGTTCATATATCCTATAGGTTTAGTTGTGGTTGTAGGAACTTGGTTGCGAACATACATGATTAGAAATAATGGCATACTTGCATTTGAAGACTATGAGAAACACAAAACCATTCTCATGTATTCACACCTTTTTATAGCAACAAATGTTAAGTTATTGAAGCATCATTTCGAACCAAAGACAAAACAACTATGGACACTTAGTAATATTAATCATGAAGCAATATTGCCGGTATTGGCATGGTGTGATGGTTTAATGGTGGCATTGTTGTTCTTGCCACCAAGGTTCAAACCCCATTGGGGTGGTATTGTTGAATGGTTGTATTCCGGTTCATAGCTCCGGTCAAAAGCGTTTACCCCTTGAATAAAAAAAAAATCATGAAGCAATATTGGATACTCTTAAGCAAAGAGATGACCCTTCAAGCACACTTGAATAGAATATTCAAGAATGGAAGGTATAATGCTTAGGTTCATTATGCTTAAATTCATTAGTATTCTTTATTTAATACTGATATTTTGTTTATTATTGCAATACATAGTGATATTTTGCATGTACTTTTGTGATATTTTTGGCACGATTGATCATGGACCTATTGCAACAATAGCCAACTTTGTTTCTTTCAAAGAGGTATGCGACATATTACAATAATATAGATTATTTATTCAAAGCATCTTTTATAGTTTGCATTACCAATTCATCATCATTCAGGTTGTTTAGATTAATATAGAGTTTTTAGTCTAAGCATCTTTTCTATTGTGACAATATAGATTTATCATTTGACAACTTTTGTGATATTTTTGGCACGATTGATCATAGACTTGTTGCAACAATAGCCAGCTCTGATCCTTTCAGAGAGGTATGCCACAAATTACAATAATATAGATTGGTTATTCAAAGTGTCTTTTATAGTTTGCATTGCCATCTCATCATCAATTAGGTCATTTAGAATAATATAGATTGGTTATTCTAAGCATCTTTTATAGTTTGCATTACCAATTCATCATCATTCAAGTTATTTAGATTAATATAGATTTGTTAGTCTAAGCATCTTTTCTATTGTGACAATACAGATTTATCATTTGAAAACTTTTGTGATATTTTTGGAACGATTGATCATGGATCTATTGCAACAATAGTTAGCTCTGATCCTTTTGGATAGGTATGCCACAAATTACAATAATATAGATTGGTTATTCAAAGCGTCTTTTATAGTTTGCATTACCATCTCATCATCAATTAGGTCATTTAGAATAATATAGATTGGTTATTCTAATAATCTTTTATAGTTTGCATTACTAATTCATCATCATTCAGGTTGTTTAGATTAATATAGATTTGAACTAGTCTAAGTATCTTTTCTATTGTGACAATGTAGATTTATCCTTTGACAACTTTTGCGATATTTTTGGCACAATTGATCATGGACCTATTGTAACAATAGCAAACTCTAATCCTTTCAGAGAGGTATGCCATAGATTGCAATAATATAGATTGGTTATTCAAAGCATATTTTATAGTTTGCATTACCATCTCGTCATCAATTAGGTCATTTAGAATAAAATAGATTGGTTATTCTAAGCATATTTTATAGTTTTCATTACCAATTCATCATCATTTAGGTTTTTTAGATTAATAGAGATTTGTTAGTCTAAGCATCTTTTCTATTGTGACAATATAGATTTATCATTTGACAACTTTTGTGATATTTTTGGCATGATTTATCATGGACCTATTGCAACAATAGCCAACTCTGATCCTTTCAGAGAGGTATGCCACATATTACAATAATATAGATTGGTTATTCAAAGCATCTTTTATAGTTTGCATTACCATCTCATCATCAATTAGGTCATTAAGCATAATATAGATTGGTTATTTTAAGCTTATTTTATAGTTTGCATTACCAATTCATCATCATTCAGGTTGTTTAGATTAATATAGATTTGTTAGTCTAAGCATTTTTTCTATTGTGACAATGTAGATTTCTCATTTGACAACTTTTACGATATTCCTAGCACGATTGATCGTGGATTTGCTGCAACAATAGTCAATTTTGATCCTTTTGGAGAGGTATGCAACAAATTACAATAATATAGATTTGTTATTCTAAGCGTATTTTATTCTAAGCATATTTTCCATTGTATGTAGCTTAATTGCTACCTTGATGGTTTGTACAAGTGCTTGTCAATCCAGAATGTGAACATACTAATATTGTGAAAGATTGTGCCCTGAATGCCTCCAATAATCAAATTTTGTAAATTTGAGTTTTCAAATGTGAAACAATGTAAAAAGGTCATAACTGTGTATGAGCATAATTTATATCCAGTGATTTTTTTTGAAATATGGGTCAAATGTTTGGAATTGTATAAAGAGTATGTTTAAAATGTAAAGGGGTCTGTATTTTGGAAACTCATAGGTTAAATTAGTCATACAGGTGTATGCTTTGTTACTGTTATTGGGACAATTCTATAATAACTTTTTGTACTTAATTGAGCTACAACCAAAAGTTTTCTTCTTGGTTCTTTCTTGTCATTATGCTCATTTGAACCAAGTTTTCTAATATCTCTTATTTATATATAATAAATTACAATGGCTTCGACTTTTTCCAAAAAAAATGTAAAACGGTCATGTGAAGGCCATTTCCAATGTAATTAAGTCTTTGATCTAACAAAGTGGAAACAAGGTATTTGGGTAAGATTTTTCTGATGCAAGAGCTAGGTGGATTTAAACAACACAATTACAATTAAAGATGATTCAAACTCCAATTTTATCCTCAAACTCAAACTTGGGTGCAACTTCACTAAAATAGGCCTATTTTACAAAGAGACTCATATTTAAACACTTCCCAAACCTGAAATTTCAATGGGGTAGCATTAAAAAACCTACCAAACTACCAAAACCACAATTTTTTTTTGGCGAGATATGCTTTTTAAAGCTCTATTTCAACAAACCCTCATTTTTAGCAACTTTCATGAGGTTTTTAAGGAAATAAATGTTTCCAACCTTGCCACACCCTATAAACTTATCAAACACATCTATTAGGACCTGCAAAAGCTTGATCCAACCTTAAATCTTTCTGCCCCCATGTTTCATTGATATTAGCAAGTTGTAAGCACCATTTTTCACCTAATTTCACTCATTTTTTCCATGCATGGCAACTCACCAACTCAACTAGAGACCTTTCCAGCTCTTTAAACCCACATAGTCACCTTATATAGTCCTAATAACATCTACCATGGCCATACCATCTAGCTACAGACCGTACAATAGATGCTATGACTTCTTAGCACTTTGGGATCTTAAGGGAAATTGTCGATCCAATGTAGCTCAGAGTGATTCGGCGTATTTGGGTGCAAAAGAGGACCATACCTAATGTAAACGCACCCATTCAAACATGTTGGAACAATCCATTTGGTCGTATGAGTTGAAGAATGAAAGTTGCACTACTTTGCAACTTTACACTGCTTGCATCTAACAACTTTTCCCTCAACTGAAAAACTTGCCACCATGGGAAAGTGCCTCTGAGATAGCAAAAATTGAGAGAGGTTATTGTAGATGGTCCCAACATGATCCCATAGCCTCAGAGAGAGAGTCTATAGACATCATATTTTCTAAAAAATAGCCCTTCAAAGATTGCTACATTTTAGCACTTTGGACTCTTAAGGGAAATCGTCAGTCCAATGTAGTTCAGAGTGATTCGGTGTGTTTGAGTGCAAAAGAGGACCATCCTTAGCATAAAAATACCCATCCAGACTTTTTGGAACAGTTTGTTTGGTCGTACGAGTTGCAAAATAAAAGTTGCACCACTTTGCAACTTTACATTGCTTGCATGTGACAACTTTTCCCTCAACCGAAAACTTGTCACCACGGGAAAATGCCTCTGAGATAGCAAAAAATAAGAGATGTTATTGTAGATGGGCCCAACATGATCCCATATCCTCAAACGAAGAGTCTGTAAATGTCATAATTTCTAAGAAATAGCCCTTCAAAGATTGTTGTCTTTTAGCACTTTGGAATCTTAAGGGAAACTACTAGTCTAATGTAGTTCAGAGTTATTCGGCGTATTTGGGTGGAAAAGAGGACCATCCTTAGTGCAAAAATACCCATTTGGACATGTTGGAATAGTTTGTTTGGTCGTACGAGTTGCAGAATGAAAGTTGCACCACTTTGCAACTTTACAATGCTTGCATCTAACAACTTTTCCCTCAACTGAAAACTTGTCACCACGAGAAAATGCCTCTGAGATAGAAAAAACTAAGAGAGGTTATTGTATATGGGCCCAACACAATCCCATAGCCTCAAACGTAGAGTCTATAAATGTCGTAGTTTCTGAGAAACAACCCTTCAAAGATTGTTATATTTTAGCACTTTAGACTCTTAAGGGAAATTGTCAGTCTAATGTAGCTCAGAGTGATTCGGCGTATTTGGGTGCAAAAGAGGACAATCCCTAGTGTAAATGTATCCATCCGAACATGTTGGAAAATTTTGTTTGGTCATACGAGTTGCAGAATGAAAGTTGCACCACTTTGCAACTTTACACTGCTTGCATCTAACAACTTTTCCCTCAACTAAAAACTTGTCACCACGGGAAAAAGCCTCCGAAATAGAAAAAAATGAGAGAGGTTATTGTAGATGGGCCCAATAAAATCCCATAGCCTTAGACAGAGAGTTTGTAAATGTCACAGTTTCTGAGAAATAACCCTTCAAAGATTGCTACCTTTTAACACTTTGGACTCTTAAGGGAAATCGTCGGTCCAATGTAGCTTAAAGTGATTCGGAATATTTGGGTGAAAAATAGGACCATCCCTAGCATAAACGTACCCATTCAGATGTGTTGGAACAATTTTTTTTGACGTATGAGTTGCATAATTAATGTTGCACCACTTTACAACTTTACACTGCCTACATCTAACAACTTTTCCCTCAACTAGAAACTTGCCACCACGAGAATCTCTTTAACAGTTAAGAATATTGGGGTCTTAATAGAGGTTTCTGATTCAGTGGCATGGTCAGGGGAGTTGTGCAAGTGGGACTTTCAATAAACCCTATACATTTGCATGGCAAATAGAGAGTTTCATGGGACAGCCTGCTAAAAGACTTGTAGGCGAAGAATAATCTTAGAATTTGTTGTTTTATGACACAACTCAAGACTATTTGGGGTGTTCTTGTGAAGATCAATTTTTTAAAGGGAACTCACTTTGTAAAAGAGGGCTAATTCACTAGCCTAGGACAGGGGTATGCTATTGATTCTCAAATTTGGTCCAAAGGAGTGAACGGTAGTTTTCACATATGTTGTGTAACTCTGAAAAGGTGTTTGATTCACTATTTTTTTTTGTGGTGTCTTGGAAACTTGGGTTGAAGAATCCCTTAAACCAGGTTGCTAGTGCTATAAGGGAAAGCATAGTTAGGTTTAAAGTTTTGAGTAGATCATCTGATTTTATTTTGAAATTTTGATTGATACTCATTGGTTTGGTAGATTGAATGGTTTCCACCCCCACTTTGCATCAATCAATAGCTTGTTTGAAAGCACTGGTTTTAGGATTTTATCCATAGCAACAAGCCAATGAACTGTTTGATAAAAAGCTTTGGTACACATGTATGAAAAATGTGGTAGCATAGACAAGGCAATGAACTGTTTGAAAAAATGCGTCAAAGAAATGTGGTCTCATAGAATTCCATGACAAGCAAATGCAATTGACACCTGCTCCTAGTTATTAGTTATGTAATGTGAATTAATTTCATAACTGCTTAGTTGACTTTGTAAAAACTATATTGTAATTGAAATTTTTTCATCTATCAGCATCTAGTTGTTAGTTATGCAGTGTGAAGTAATTCTTTGAGTTTGAAAGATGTGCAATGCAATGTAATCAGTGATATGAATATAAACTACATAATATAACCATTCTTTTTTATGCTATTGTACATTGATATTTAACCATTGCTCACTTGATTAAATTTTCAAAGAGTTTAATCATGCACATGAGGAAGAAATTAAATTTTGATTGTCAACTTCTATATATCAAATTATCCAATAATCAAGTGTATTTCCATATACAAAAATGGCATCAATGCCAACTCAAACAAATTTTTACAAAATGTGGCATATGCCATCTTGATATCTATTCAAAATTTACATGCCAAAATGTCTATGTCATCCTAAACTACTAGTGGATCATCAAAATGGAGCCTCTTTAAAGCACTCGTTGGCTCTGAAGGTAGCTACACAAGCAAAATTCAAACTACAATTGAGATTAGTTATAATATATAATTTAAAATTGAATAATTAACATCAAAATCAATATACATTGAATTATAATTGAACTCTAAAATTGAAATCTTGATTACTTGGAATATACGTCTCTTCAAAGGGTCACTTGAGTCTTAGAATAGGCCCTTCTCAAAGAATCAACCAAACCAACTTTTTTAATGTCAATCAATATATGTGAACAAAAACATAAAATTGATCCAAGTTAGTATACAATTTTTGGTAATAAGAACATATTTACCAAACACAAAATAAAATAAATGCATAACTCTTTAGGCTAATCTTTTTCTTTATCTCCTTTAGGTGTTTTGACACCTCCTCCTTGAGGTGTTTCAACACCTACTCCTTGAGGTGTTCCAATACCTATTCCTTTAGGCATTGTGACACTTGTCAACAACGATGTATACCTCATAATTTCCTGTACATAAAAATAACAAGTACATATGAAACTACCAATCTATGTCAATGTATGTATAATCAATAAAAGATTTTAAATTTTTTAATTCAATCAAATTTGAATTCAATTACCTTTCCTTTATTTAACATTGTGCCTCCATAGTCTAGACAACACTACACCTCGCTCGCACAAGGTGTCTCCTACAAGTGAAGAATAAGATAAACATATAAGTTAATATATAATTTCATTACTAACAATTCAAATGACAAGCAAGTATATAATAAAAAAATGTAAATGAGTGAGTGTGAAAATATATACTGTGTGCATGTCAAGGCCAAATGAAATGGCCCTAAGGGTGCTATCAGTCACCTGTGTGAGCTCCTCCTTAGACAACAACTGTTAAATAGACCATGTAAATAAATATTAGTACTTGATACCATCTCTTATTAATATTCATTTAAAAACAAATGAAAGTTATGAATTTACAACTTAAATCTTAAATGTGTAACTATTTCAGCATCCCCCTCTCTAGCAGGAGAGAACTCTGTAGGGTGTGCTCCACTCCCCTGCGTTTGATGTCCTATAATTTCCACATCTTATATGTCATAATCAAAAGTGTCCAAGGGATGCTTAGCGGGTTGTACAAGAAGACCCAAGCATATCTGATGGCACATAGTGCAAGTATGTGGCACAAAAATATGTGGACTTGAGGAGGATGATGCAACAACACTATATCCATCGCCAACATCACCAAAATGTGGTTGAGATACTATAGAAGCATGGGAAACCAAGAAACCACTCAAAGAGTGAATAACTTGAATACTCTGTGTGGCTGCATCCTCGATAATATCTGGATGATGTACTAGAGGTACCAGAGGAAGGGGAGAAGGGGGAGCATGTGGGCACCTGACTACTCTAACTTCCCCTGGTTTATCTTGGGGCATACCTCCACCGATGCCTTGGAAGGGTTTAATGTCAAAGTAATTGACATGATGCCCTAACACAAAGTCAACATATATTTTTTTAATAAAGTAAAATGGTATATCACTATTTTTGTTGGTTGGTTTATCAAATAGCATACACCAACAATCCCAAAATTTATCTACTATGTCCTTATGCATGCACCATTTTATAGAAAGTTTTGGTTTATTAACATTAACTGGAAAACCAGTGCAGGGGTTAACAAATAAAGAGGCTATTTGGAATTTTTTTATTTGGAGATCTTTCACATCATCGTAAGACAATCCGCACATGAGTAATATTCCCTCATGCTTTCTCACCACGAATGAAAGGCATTATGTTGGGTGGAGAGGGTTTATATATTTTTAATTATTTCCTTCAATGTGTTTGTCATCTAGGATAATCGAGGGATTGTCTTATAAACATCACAAATGCCCCTCAATTGCTCTAATTTTTCACCAATTAAGTCTTTAATTGATAGGTGCGGAGGTGGTGGATCGTTTGGAATTTGTGCATTTTCATTCTCAGCTATAATACCTAATTAAAGTTAAAAACTAATTAATCTAATTGAAATTACACAATATAAATGAAATTATTGTGAAAAAAACCCTAGTTTTTAATAAAAAATGAAAAAAACCCTACTTTTTAACAAAAATCTATAACAAACTCTAGTTTTTAATAAAAACACATAAACAACACTATTTTTTAATCAAAATCCATAAATAAACATTAATTTTTAATAAAAATCCATTGTAAACTCTAGTTTTTAATAAAAATCAATCAAAAACCCTACTTTTAAAAAAAATCCATAAAAAACTACTTAAAATTATACAAATCTAATTGAAAAATTGGTTAAAACAAAAAAAAATCCAAAAACTTACCTTTGAAATTGGATAACTGATATTCATAAGTCATTTTCACTGTGCGCCTACAACCTCTTCAAAATGAGTAAAATGATTTTAAAATCCCACTGTTTTGTATTTATAGGCAGTTCAAATCGGATATCTGATTTGGATCGGATATCTAATATGTAAATCTTGGATTGGGCTTTGCTTTGGAGCAATGTACTGACACCCAAGCTAGAAAAAAGTCAACTCGAGATTTTCACATTTTTGGGTTGATGCAAAACGTAATTTTTTTTCCATTGCCACTTTTTGGCCCATCATAAACTAAGTAAACGAAAGATGATGAAACTTCAAAAATAAATGAAGAAAATGGAACCTTCTTGATATGATGAGATGAAGTGGAAAAGATGAAACATGTATATATATATATATATGTATATATATGTATATATATATATATATTATAACTTGCATATTTATCTTAAATAAATCTATGTAAAAGATGTCCACATATACCATTTCTTTATTAATATATATGAATATATATTTATATATTCTTATATACACACATAATATTGTATACCATTTCTTTATTAATACATATCAATATATATTTATATACTCTTATATACACATATATTTATAATAGGTATAATATATATATGTGTGTGTGCATTCATTTATTTATTCTTTTATACACATATTTATTCATTTTTGCTTATACATATTTATATATATATATATATATATATATAATATAACTTGCATATTTATCTTAAATAAATCTATGTAAAAGATGTCTACAAATACCATTTCTTTATTAATATATATGAATATATATAATTTATATATTCTTATATACACACATAATATTGTATACTATTTCTTTATTAATATATATCAACATATATATTTATATACTCTTATATACACACACATATTTATATAATATTTCCAATATATATTTATAATAGGTATAATAAATATGTGTGTGTGTATGTATATATGTATATATGTATATGTATATATATATATATATATATATGTATGTATGTATGTATGTATGTATATATATACATACATATATATACGTATATACATACATACATACATATATATATACACACACACACACACACAAAAGTAAATGAAGAAAATGAGACCTCCTTGATATGATGAGATGAAGTGGAAAAAGATGAAGCTTAAGGATGGAGGAAATAAGGGGATGAAATAAATGGAACCCAACCTATACACACACACACACATATATATATGCATACATATGTGTGTGTGTGTGTGTGTGTGTGCATTTATGCATGTATATACATACATATATATGTATGTATGTATACATACATATACATATGTCATCTTTAAATTTGTGATAGTTTATTTAGTATAACTAACATACTTTTTATATTGATTGAATGCATTGAATGCTATTTTTTTAACATTTTTGTGGCCAAAGAAGGTTGAGAAGTTAGACACACTATTGTGCTTTCACCTGATGAGAATCTACAACTTGCTTGGGGATAAAAACTACTATCTTCATAGTATGATCAAATCCATAAATCTGGGTTAGATCTCTACTCACAAAATCATATGCTAAATTTCATACATGATATATTAGTCTACATATCATTAGTTTTTTCTTCACTTGATTAGCCAATGCTTCTTCTACCTTTTCTAGTATCCAGGACTAATACTATTTAAGAATGCCTTGAGAGTAGTGTCACTAGTGTCAAAAGGGAACACACTCTCCTAAGTCAACCCCTAGAAAAATTGACTAAACACTCAAAGACATTAGGAAAGGGCTCAAAAATAAATAAATAAATAAATTATTATCACTAGGGTACGTTATCTTAGTTCATTATGCTAGAATAACTATCATTTATATTTTATATATTTACTATATTTAAGTACACTTAGGTAGTGGTGCCAATGAATCATGTTTCTTAATCAATGCGCTTGATTTACACTTATCTAGTATAGCTTGAGTTACAATGCATTTATCATGCTATTTAGAGTGAGTTAATTTGACTCTCAATTGGGAGAGATTGAGAAGTAAACTATACATTATGGATCCAAGAGGTAAGGCCCTTGTAGTTCTAGATCCCTTTCAAAGAGATGGATCCTTTAAACTACCTTTAACTTTGTCATAAAGATCATTATCTTGTTCTTTTAAGTTAAATGATCATAAAGGTAAGGCCCTTGTTGTTCTAGATCCCTTTCAAAGAGATGGAGCCTTGATTCTAGAGCTTCTCATCATATAACTCCATCACACGATATATTCATTTATTTGATACTTTTTATATGCCTCATATTCTAATGGGTAACACTTTTATGAGTGTTTGTGGGAGAGGGTATGTTGACATGGGTCAACAATCATTTAGTGATGTTCTATTGCATTCTTTGTCAATTATACTTCCATCCATCTATTAGATTACATATAGTGGGATGGAAAAAAGTGTTGAGTTTATCCATGATTGTATAGTTATACGTATTTACAAAGAAATGAAACTATTGCAACTAAAGAGGTAGATAATTAGTCTAGACTCTAATATATCTTTTCAATTTTTTCTCTTGATAATCCTTTGATAGATGTACATACTAACACATCTAGTGTAGAAAATTTATAGGATGAGTAATATGGTCACCTAAACCTCTAAGTCCTTTCACTAAGGTTTTAAAGCCATGTTTTGGAATTCCTCCATCATCTCTTGATACTTATATAGAGTTGTATGTTGTCTCTCTACATAAATTTAAGGATTATTTTGAGTAGGTTCATATTAGACATCTATCTATCAAACATTTTACATCTATTTTTAGAGTTTCATCTTTAGGATCTTGATGACATCATTGAGGACTTAGTTCTCCTCTTTTATGGTATTACTTTTGTGGCTACACCTCCTTCATATTTGGTTCTTGTTCTTTATCATTCTCCATAGTGCTTTGACTAATCACCATCATCAATTAGGCTCGGGATACCTAGTCTAATCTTCACACATTTCATCATTGATTTTGAGACCAAGGCATAGTTATTAAAGATATTCATCTTACATTTTCATCACTATTTTCTAGATTGGTGAGACCTTATTTATTCACCATGGGATTTATTTCTTCCAAAGAGGAGAAATATTGTTCAATAAAAATGGATCATTTTCAATATTTTGAGTTACAGATCTACTATCAATACAAGAGGCATCACATTTGAGGGAGGCTACCCAATATATCTTTATTTATTCTCTCTATTTGGATGGACTATCATTGTACATGAATATTTGACCAAAGCTAGTTTTTGGGACCCATCTTTGAGGATTTTCCTCATTCATTTTGTCTCTCTCCCTAAGTTGTACATAAGGGGCTATTCTAGAATAATAAAATTACTAGGCTAGGTTAATATTAATTCACTTGTCTAGAATAATTACCATTTATATATTATTTATTCAATCCACTTAAGCACACTTAGATAGTTGTGCTAATCAATCATGCTTGTTAAAGTGAGTTAAACTCTTACCTCTTGGGTATGTCATCTCCTTGGTTTATGTATCCAAGAGGTATATACATTTGTACATTACTCTTTATAATCATGCTCCATTATTCAATATATAATTTTTTATTCATTTTCATAATTTTGTGATTAGCTCATAGGCATTACATCTTAGGTAGATTTGTTTATTAAAATTTAATTTTTTTACTCATTTTAGTGTACCAATTCCAAATGTTTCACTATCAATTGCACCTTTAGTGGTCAAGGATGACAGGTGTCTTGTGAATTCTAGAGGTATAATAGGAATGATAACGCATGCTTGTAAATACTAGCAAATCAAATTTTATAAAATGTGTAGTAAGTTGGCTTAAAGTGAGAAAATAAAAGGGTCCAAATAGCTAAAATTTGAATATAAATTTTAAAAAGGTAAAATTCAAGTGTACAATTGCATGGTCAACCTTGTGATCATAAAAGTGACCTAGGATGTGGCACATGGTCAGATCAAGGTGGATGATGATTAATATGGAAATAAGCAGACAAATGATTATAATAAATACAAGATTTGGGTGAATATATCAAGTATGTGCACATAAATTATGGTTAAACTTATGGGAATATGTATGATGGAGATAGACAAAAGGCTAGGGAAATTATAAAATTGTAAATTTTAAATATATACATATACCAAATCATTTCCTTATTATAAATACAAAACTAAATGAAAAATGACATAAATATACAAATTTCACCATTAAAGAAATTGTAACAAAATTTAGTCCTTATGTTTCAAGGTTGACTGATCAATGCTCAATTATAATGTTTCTTATGTGAAGTTCAATCATAATTTTTAACCTTATAAGAGCGACTAATTCTTGACCATAAAAACAACATATGACAATCAAAAAATTATTATAGTAAACATTAGTAGGGTGTGGGAGAGAGGGAATGGGGAAGGCATAAGAGGGATTTGGAATAATATTTTGTGGGAGGTTGTTGTGTTAATGTGAAATATTTTTGCTATAATTTTTAGTTCATAAATATGATCTAAATTTGATGGATATATGAGTATAATAAGACATTTTTGCTATATATAAATAATTTTACACTATGTGAAAATATAATATGTAAAATAATATATAAAAATTAAAAAAATTATAATATGTGAAAGACCAAATTTTAAATAGATAATCATATATATATATATAACTTTATTTATGATAAAATATGTATTAAAAATTATTTGATAGGGAAGGCCGACCCCCCTGATCATAAACATTTCTGAAATCTGTCTTTCTCGTTCAAAAGGCGTGGATAAAAAGAAAAGGAAATTTAGCTATCCCTGCGCCGCAGAAGTAGCAAGAGATTTAGCTACCCACGACTCAATCATCACCTGAGAATGGAGAATTTGGTCGGCAGGCACAAGATGCCCTGCTCTCGCAACAACAACATGCGTCAGATTTGAATAAGACCGCACATATCCAGCCTGCACGTTTGCCACTCGCCATACTTTTCTCTCCGCCTGCCAAAAGTCAGCCAAGCCATTCCATTCCAAAGTGCGCATCCAGTCTTGTGTGGATACAACGCCATCATTGAGATCGAATTGACCCTGATACAACAAAACTGGTATTTTCAACAGAAGCCTGTCCACCTTCCATTTAGTGCTCTTCATTATGTCCTTTCTCATCCTCACGCTCACGGCGTCGCTGCAGTCCACCCAGGTAACGTTGGGATGAGCGTTGAGAGCCTCTTTTACAGCGCGCTGGTTAACGAAGAGGCCGAGATACTCGGTGCCGTTATCCAAACTGTGGTATTCAACTGTCCGTGTGATGTCGAAAAGGGTTACAAGGCCTGTTGCGTTTCTCAGCCACCCAAGGACGCGGTTTCTTGCAATGCGGGCAGCGTTCCATTTCTGCTGAGTGATCAGTGTGACGGCCTCTTGCTGTAAACTTTCGAGGTGAAGCTTCTGATCTGAGTCGATCAGCCCCACGGCATAGGCCATGCTCGCATGTGCCTGCACCTGCATTTACACAAAATATTATTCCATCTGGGTTTCAATTTTGAGGAGCAAGAAGGTGCTAGAAAAGGCGACCAAGCAAATATTATTCCATCTGGGTTTCAAGTTTGACATAAAAACTCTTCCCAAAAAAATCTACAATGGAAAAGCACCTTTCATCGCATGCAAGCCACACAGTAGAGTAAAACTTACCTGGACGACAGGATGTGTCATGCCATTGCCGATTGCCGCGCCATCGATTCGTAAGGATCCACCCTTCTCCACCTGCTCCACCATGTAATACGCCAGCGAGGGCACGTGTTTTCCTGCGTAGCTCTCGCCTGTCACGAAAAAAGGCCGGGATTTAAACAGAGGATTGAGGTCGTAGAAAGCTTCCAGCGCGCTGTACAAATCCTTGGCGATTTCCTCCTGATTGCCGGGAATATCTTGGTCGGTGGGGG
The DNA here is from genome assembly GCA_007258455.2 of Sequoia sempervirens. Lineage (NCBI taxonomy): Eukaryota > Viridiplantae > Streptophyta > Pinopsida > Cupressales > Cupressaceae > Sequoia > Sequoia sempervirens. The sequence continues at coordinate 67,777 of VDFB02085981.1, forward strand.
CAACGCTGAAGCCACTTCCGATGGGGTTGTCCAGAAAGAGGAGGCCAAAAAGACGGTTCCATGGGGCCGAGTTTTTGTGCAGGCGGAGGTCTTGAGCGACTCTCCAGGGGCCTAATTCGTAGAGATTGCCGATCAGCCCAGAGCAGCCGGGCCCCCCCTGAAGCCACAACATGAGCGGCCTCTCCGAAACTTGGACTGCCGGTTCGATGGCTTCGTAGTATGCATAGAACATGAGGGCGCCGGGTTTCTCTTTGATGTTGAGGTAACCTGATGCCGTTGGCCGGGCCTCTTTAGGAAATACTTCTTCTGCTGCATTTGTCACCAACGCTGCAACTAGAAGGGCAACTATGCTCCAAACTGCCCTGCTTATCTTCTTCATTGTTTTGGGTGGGAAGGTAGATTCAGAACAGAACGGAAGGCTTTTAATGTTTAGAATCAACAAGATCAATGTAATGTACAATGCACAGACAAAATTTATAGATGTCAGAAACTGAAAATATCAGTCAAAGTCAAAGATGCTTACAGAATAGCTGATTGCATTTTTACTTCAATGTAATTAGATTTCCACAATCCATATCAGTCAAAGTCAACTAAATTTACAAAATAGTTGACTGAATTTTTATTATTTAATATGTAGAATGTTTATTTTTTAAGTATGTATATTTTTATATTCATAGACTTGTACTTGTTTTTGTTATTTGTTTTAATAATTAAAAACAAATAAAATTAAAATGCTGAAATATTTAATGTTAGTAAATTTTATACTCTTAAATAAAATGCTCTTTAATTCAACTAATCTCAATTAGAGAAAAAGATTGAATAGCTGAACTTGTACAAATAGTTGTCAAGATACTTGGCATAGTTTTATCCATGAATAGAACATAGTCTTATTATAATTTGAATATAAAAATATCAATAACTATTTAAGAAAGTGTCAATCATAGTTTAACATAATCTGTCATTAATATACAAAAATGAGTACAACTACTCTATATCTCATTAAAAATAAAAATAATAATAGTTAAAATCTAGCTTCACATAGACACCGAGTCAATCTAATTTAATGCAAATGCAAATTACATGCTAAAATATTATGTAGTTGTCCTCACATTCAATAGCTTGACTTTTATGCAATCTTGCAACTCTTTTGTCCAAACACATAAAATATTATTGATATATAAAATACATGCTTGCTAATTTAAAATACACACAAATGTACAAGGTCTCATCCTAAACTAAACATAAAGAAGATATAATGTACAACTTCTAATCCAAATACACACTACTGTCATACTTTCTTTTCCAAGTAATATGCAATTAATGCCCACTTCAGAGACTTGCACAACCAAATAGTAAATTACTTGTAAGAAATAAAGAAATTGTAAGGCTCACCATATGGTTTATAAACCATATTAATAGCTTTCAAATATAAAATTTAATTATTAACACCCAAGTTGTTTCAAGGGATTCAACTGTGTATGGCCTATGGAAAACTCATTCCAACTAACACCCAAGTTTCAAAATGAATTTATTTTTCTTTTGAATGTTCATATTCATAGTGTTGGTTCCCCAACCTATCACCAACAAATTCTAAGGAGTTGTGAATTCCTATGCTCAAATATTATTGGAAGGTTGACCAACTAATAAAAGAACAATCAATTTCTTCTTGCACTTTAGGCTTTGAAAAAGCTAGGGGGTAGTCTTGTTAATGCATACTAAATTACTAAATTCTATATGAAATCAGTACTTTAACTCCATTGTAAAGAAAATAAGATATTTATACAAATTAGGCAATGAGTTATAGAATTTGGGGAGCTATCAGTCTATTCCTTGTACTCTTAATGCTCATATATGAATAGAATAAAATTATAGAAATAAATTATTCATCTATTGATTATCATTTTTTGAATATGTGTGGGTTGGAAGGGAATTCTTATGGATTGATTAGTGCCTATCTAAAGAAATATAGATTAATCACACATTGCCATCATTTTTCCTTGACAATAATATTTCTAGTCATTTAAGATATATAGCATTGTCTTACAATGATAAAACTGATGCAGATGGCCTAAGCTAATATAATCCTACTTAATAATCCTTTATGAAAAACATGTTCCTCATTTTCATATAGAAAATATTTATAATATTCCTCCAATACAAACTAACACGAATTAGCAATTCAATGCCACAAGTGAGTATAAAGAGAATTATAACCCTTAGCTATTCTTCTTAAATAAATATAACAACACAAAAGAGATTATTATAAAGACAAACATTCCTTCATATAAGATAGCCATAAACAAGCATCATGTAACAAAAGTTAACAAGCAATGTATAGAATCATTCTATCCCTTCAAATAAATGTGGTATCAATATAGTGGCTAATTCCCAACCTAAATTACAAATGAAAATTTCTTCTTTTATATAGAAAAAGATGTATAGACCTTCAAATGGATGACATGTGTCAAGTTGAGATCACAAGAAGAATCGTTAGAAAAAAAATGCTAGAAAAAATACCTAAAAATGGATCATGTTGATAAGAGACATTTATGTTTCATTTTATCCCATATTCTATCCTTTTCATATACCTTAATATCCACTCTTTTACTTCATTTTAATATTATATCATGTCTTTTTTGTAGAAGTTGATAGTGAGCTCCCACAGCCTAGACTCACCTATAAAACCAAAGATAGCCTTCCACAAGAGAGTATGGCAAGAGAATAGCTTGCTTGATTATGGATGCAATAATGATACAACTTGATCAATAATAGATCAATCTCATGTGATACAAAATGTACAATAAAGCCTTACTTATATAGGCAAGGTGAGATAGAATTAGACAAGATTTGGACAATTTTCTTTATCTTATGACATGAGACAAAAAAATATTAAAGGACCTAATACATAAGAAGTAAATTACATAAGATAAGATCTCATTACAACTAATACTTCTAGAAAGATTATTAGGATCTTAGTAAACTTAACATGTGAATAGGACCTACTAGGTGAACTAGTTAGGTAAAACACCCTGGTCACACCGACATTTTTATCACATTTGTGTTGCATATGATTAAATACAAATAAGGGATATTTAATATAGTTTTGATGTCAAATGAGAAAATTAATTATTAGATTATATTTACTAATATTTGTTGTCATTCTAGCCAAAATAAATTAGATTTGTGATAGTTTTTCTTGTATTTACCATGAGTAATGTGATTTTTTTTTCACCTTATATAATACCATAAGAAAGGATGAATGGGAGGATGGCGAGAGAATAGAGGAAAGCATAAGGAAATAATAGTGCATAACAAATGTGATATTTTTTTTAGAACACATAATATACATAGCAGTTTCTGTAGGAGATCATTCTCACGTGGATGGAGAGGAGGGCCCACTCGCAAAAAGCATTAGAATGATCTCTTCTATTTTATTTAGTATGTTGTGTGATTTCAATTTGAATTAAATAAATCTCCATTACACATGACTATTCAATTTTCAACACAAGGAAATCCACCATAATACTTCAAGATGGCTACCCTATCTCACTTACATGATAACCTAAAAAATAAAAGTCCTAACTTGAAAATGATAATGGAAATTTGATGATGTATTGATTCCAAAAAAAACTCACTAAAACCATGACAAGTGACTTACACAAATTGTGTTGTGCTATCAATTATACTAGTTATAAAAAATGGACAAACTTCGTAAAAAAACATATTATGAAACTCTACCAAAATATAAATATTGTAAAACCAACAAATGGATCATAGTCCGAATAAGTTATAAAAAAAAAACCCTACCTATGAAATGAATACCACTCAATCTTTGACTTCACAAAAACAATTAGATAAGTTTGAGGACAAAACCCTCCAAAAAAATATCTAAACCTAAAAGCACCACAAAGCCGCACAAGTAGACTAAAACTTACCTAGACGACAAAAAGCACCACAAAGCCGCACATGTAGAGTAAAACTTACCTAGACGATAAGGTGTGTCAAGCCATTCGTTGATTCATAAGGGTCCCCCCTTCTCCACCTACTCTATCATGTAATACGCCAGCGAGGGCACGTATTTTCCTGTGTAGCTCTCGTACGTCACGTAGAAGGGCCAGGATTTAATCAGAGGATTGAGGTCGGAGAATTCTTGCAACGTTGTATAAATCCTTGGCGCTTTCTTCCTGTTAGCTGGAAATATCTTGGTCGGTTGGGTCAACGCTGAAGCCACTTCCGATGGGGTTGTCAAAAAAGACGGTTTCATGGGGCCGAGTTTTTGTGCAGGCAGAGGTCATGAGCAACTCTCGAAGGGCCTAATTCGTACGGATTCCCTTTGAAGCCACAATGTTTACGGCAATCGGTATGGAGGCTGGCTACCCCAGACCGATGCATCAATGGACATCCCATGCTCCTCAACATATACCGACACCGCTACTAGCACAGTTAGTCCGTACCCACCAAATTGCAATCCGTCGCATCCAAGTCCACTGATAGAAAATACGGCAGTAGGATATTAATAATGTGGGATGCGCTAAATTTATCCCAACTACCAGGGAGGTTTAATAATCTAAACTTAAGGGAATAGCATTTATTCACCAACCACTGTGAATATTGCCGCTTAAACTTAAATTGCTGTCCTACCTAAATTCAGGGTATGCCTAAATTTTTCGCTCCATTCTGCGTTTGGGTTTTCATTTCTGTTTCCATACACGGGGATTTTCATATTTTTGCAGGAGCGATCAGTCTGTGCTGTGCTTTAATTTGTTTTTTATATCTTTTAGTTCCTTTCAATATTGTTTTCTCTGTTTTATACATCACGGGTATCTGGTTTTCGCTGTTTTCTCTTCAAGTTTTAAAGATTAGTTTTATATAATGCTTAAATATTGCATAACCATGTCTTTTTTACTTATGCTGTGCATTCAAATTTTTTTAAACTGTATTTATTTAATAATGTAGTGACTATTTAGTCTATGAATGATAATAAATAATTTCATAAATTTATAAATATTAGTATTAATATAGATATTTTCAATACATTTATCTAAATTATGTGGAGAAATTTCAATTTAAAATTATTTATATTTATTTAAAAATTATTTTATTTATTATATATAAAAACATAAATTTTATGTGTTGTTAATTTTGAAAATATTATGTTTATTATTAAATATTAATATTTTAATATGTAAATTAGTTATATTTAAAGTGAAAAATGTTTTTTTTTACTAACACATTCAGACTATTATAATCCACACCTTGCTACCATTATAAAAGGCCTCCTGACATTTATTATGACTATTTTTTTAAAAAAATTATGAAATAATTTTTTTAAAATGCCACTATTAACAATTTATATATTATGAATAAAATTTATTCTATTAATAGAATATTTTTCATTTACATTATAATATTAATAATATTTATTATTTTAAATATAAGTATAAATTAATTAATAATAAATTATTTTAAGACAATTAGATTACATTTTACTTATTACATATTTTTTTAGAACTTTTTAGTTTAATTTTTTATGTCAAATAATCTTTAGAGTATAATTTGTCCATGTATCTCTTTTTACTCAATTTCCTCCTTTTCTTTAAAAAAAAATCCTAAAATGTTCAAATGGTGAAAATTGTATATTATAATATCATTTTTTTTATGGGTCTATTTTTGATTAGAGTGTTCTAAATGTAATAATGAAGTGATTTATCTTTACCATTAAAAAAAATGAAAGTGTAGATGATAATAAGTAATTAAAATAATTAAAAAAATTAATTATTATTGTCATTTATTTATTCTAAGAAGTTTAATAAAAAATTAAAAAAAATATAACAATCCACTTAAAAACTATTACATCGTAATAATCATGAAAAAAAATCCAATCAATACAATATCCTTAATATACATTACAATATTTATAATGTGTATATTCAAAACTTGTATATTTAATGTGTATATTGTAATGTTTTGAATATACAAGTTTTGAATATACACATTATAAAAGTAATCACATGACATGTCCATGAAAATTAAGAATATTGTAATGTAAATTAAGAATATTATATTGATTGGATTTTTTTCCATGATTATTATGATGTAATAGTTTTTAAGTGGATTGTTATATTTTTTTGGCGTTTTATTGAGCTTTCTTGAGGCAAATAGTATGACAATGGCTGGAGGTATTTTTAGGTGTACAGTGCCCCATTACATCATCTACGCTTTTCATTTTTTTAATGGTAAGATCATCACTACGATATTACATTTTAGAAACACTCTAATCAAAATGAACATAAAATGATATTATAATATACAATTTTCACCATTTATTTATTTTGAATTTTAAAGGAGAGTGAAATAGCATGGACAAATTACTCTAAAGACTATTTGACATTTTAAGTTAGAAAGTATTATTGTATTAGAGTAAAATTTGATCTATTGTTTTTGAATAATTTTGTTATTAATTAATTTACACTTATGTTTAAAATTTAATAATGAATATAATGTAAAATGAAAAATCTTTGTCCATTAATAGAGTGAAGTTTATTCATGTGTATAGAGTTGTTAATAATATTTTAAAAATGTTCATAATTTTTTAAAACAGTCATAATGTCAGAAGCTTATAATAATGTAGATATACGAGAATGTATTAATAAAAAGGTATTTTCACTTTAAATTTAATTAATTTACATATTAAAATATTTATATTTAATAATAAACATAATATTTTCAAAATTAACAACACATAAAATTTATGTTTTTATGTATAATAAATAAAATAATTTTTAAATAAATATAAATAATTTCAAATTGAAATTTGTCCACATAATTTAGATAAATGTATTGAAAATATCTATATTAATATTTATAATTTTTTTGTTTTAAATTTCCGCTCCTCACATTAGTTTGGGTAATTATTTACTAAATGTGCATTCTTTTTATTTCTTTATCATATTGGCCTATCCATATTTTTCCTAAGAGATAATTGTATCATTTTAAAATCCCATTTTTAGCCCTAGGGAAGTGCCACCATATAGAGCTTATAATATAGTAGTTGAGGTTCAAATAATTTAAGGAAAGCTTACTTATTTTAAGATGATAAAATAGGACAGTAAAATATGTTTTGGTATATTGTACTTATAGGCATATAATTTTTCTGTGGAGTTATATGCATAGAATATTCATAACTACAAATTTAGATTTGTGTATAAGGTTCAAATTAATGAATTTTTAATACAATCTAGATTATTTTTATAATTTGTGAATTCGATCTAATTAAGTTTAAGAATGATCTAATATATATTTTTATTTTATTTCTTACATGATTGAGAATAAGTGATTTTGAGTTAGTTCAAAAGTTATGGTCAAAGTAGTAGATAGCTAACTTTTGAATTCTAAAATCAACTTGTATCTTTATTTCTTTTAATTTCTATGATATGACCTATTGTAACTTGAAATCAGATTAATTCAATTTTATTTCTTGTTATGTTCTTTCAACCTAATTTTTCATACAAAGGTGAATTGTATTTCCTTAAATTTAAATGAACCCAACACTCAAAACCTTCTAAAATTTTACCTTAAGGTTTTGACTTTTCTTATATCTATAATTTTTAGATTTGATATTTTTATTACTATGTCATTTATTCCAGATTTTATTAGAGTCTCGGGCTTTCATTATTTTATATATATCCCATCACCACCATCCCATCTTTTGATTGATTGAGTTTCATTATTATATCATTTACCATGGATCCTTACAAATTTTTATTTTGGGGTTTCCCTCATGCATACATCATGGATTATGAGCTATTTTCATTCTTTCTTGATTCTCGTCCTTTTATCCTTAATTATTTTTCCTTATTTTATGACATAAATGATCCTACATGTTTCATGCATAAGATTGTAGAGTATTTGAGAAATGTTCCATCCTTTTTAGACTTATGCATGCCTTCCCATCTATATTAGAGGATTTTACTTTATTTATCTCCATGACTCGTCATGATTCTTCATCTCATGAGATAAAAGATGGCGATACTTTAGTCCTAATCTCCCATAATACATATAGGTATATTCCTTCATATGGTGATGTTTCCTAGTAAGCATATATTATGTGCATCTCATCTCCCATAATATATCTAGGGATATTCCTTCATGTGGTGATATTTTCTAGTAAGCATATATTTTGTACATCTCAAAAAAAGTTTCCTTTTATCTCTATTGGTTTTCCTACATGTGTCTCTCTTTTTCTAATACACATGTTTTACCTTCATACAAGATTGGTATTCTTTCTTGTCATTCATGTTGCTCATGCTATATTGATGATATATTAAGTGACTATCATGGTGACAATTCTTTATTTTTTAATGATAATTCTCATGACTCTTATAAAAATGTTACACATAGTTATAGTTCTTCACATTTTGGTGTCCTTTCCTTGGGAGTCTCATAGACATGTCCATGCATATCATGATGTTATATGCCTTTTTTATAACAACAATTTCTCCTTCAAATCCTTTTATGCCTTTATATGATATATATTTTTGTAATTGTGGAGTACCTTCTCTTACATATCATATTGAGAAAACACATGGAGTATACATTCATTGAATAAGAGAACTATGTAAAGATATCTTAGATTATTTATTTAGCTTGTGTGCAACTATTTAGTGATTTATCTCTTAAATCCTCCCCTACTAGTACTAGTGATTTATCTACACATCAAGCTATTGGACATGTTGAGCATGATATTTCACATTATTTGTACTCCACCATGAGTATGTTCAAAAATCTAGATGGTATATTTATCATTATGAGAAAATATTTAAAAAGAGATTATAGTAATGGAATATTACATAATCCTTCAAAATATGGTATAAAGCCCTTTCCCTCACCAAGTAGATTTCTAGAACCATGTTTATAAGTATAATGATAGATCTAATCCATTAATAGAATTATAATCCTTGTAAACTTCATGCTACTTATTTTCATAAGGACAAGTTATTTGCTAGATTTTTTCCAACAACCTTGAATGACCAAGCATTCACATGATTATTTATTGCCTCATTCTATTATTATATCGAACATTCTCATTATGACATTGAATCCATGACAAATGTTTCTAAAATTATGCAATGCAAGAAAGAAAATACTAACTAGTTCATGATTATATGTTAAGATTTCAATTTTTGATTACTATTATGAGTTTCACATTAAAATAAGATGAGGTTCAAGGCTTTTTTATTAATTATTTACAAATGAGAGCATGCTTTATTATAAAATCCTTATCTATCCCATTGGTGAGGCCAAAAAAACACTTAAAATTAGGATCCTCCACATTGGACATGAACTCTCCCACAAGAACAAAATTCACTAGAATATGAAATAGCAAGTGCATAGAAAATATATTAAAATGAGCATTAGGAATGTAAAGTTGAGACACCTTTTCCTATCACTAATGGATCTTTAACTATCAATATCACCAGCTTCCTTTACCAATAGCCTCATTTCTTTTACTATCTTTTACTATTCTTGAACATATGTTCATATCCAACAATTTTATGTCCATTTGGAAAATATAATAAATCTCCCATGTGTTAACTTTTTTATTAATGTTGTCAATTCTTTATCCATAGCCTCTTTCCAAGAATCTACATCATTAATACCAATAGCTTCCTTTACAATCCTAGGCTTATGAGTGTTAGTGTATAAAGAAATTTCACAAATTTATCCAAGTAATAATGTGTTGTGTCAATGGAATTGAAGTCATCGTATAAAATAATTGTATGTTTGGTTTGGATCATTGATGTCATTGTTAAGGGTACAAGTAGGTCTATTATTAAGACACCATGTTAATGTAAAAATTATGTTGTGGGAACAAATCATGTAGTTTAAATCATCCCAAATCATAACATTGTCCCATATAATCTTATTTGTAAATTGAATTTGTGGTAAAAGTCATTTTTAGAGAAATGATCTTATTTGTAAATTCGTTGGGGTTCAATTGAATTTTAGGATGATAATAATTCCCATGTTTGTTTATATTCTTGAATTTATGGTAGAAGATTTAATTTTTTAAATACATATTTGAACAAGATAGAGGTCCACTAACCATGTTAATATTATTCAGAATGGGTAGGCCAAATAAATGGGAATCACTTATTTCTCTACATGTGCAAGACATTCCCAACGAGGGAAATCATTTCTCAAGTGTTGACCTTGAATGGACACCTATTGGAGGTGGCAATAGTCAGATAGACATATGTGTTGCAATCCCTCTTGAAAGACTCCCTCAGTTTGTCAAAGGAGAAGGTTTATTGGATAGTACAGAGACGACATTTGTACGGAAAGCGAATAGAAAGACCGACTTGATACAACCTAACGACCAGGCAACGAAGATGTACTCAAGGTTTGCTTATATTTAATATAATAATGAAGCATGTCAAAACTTATATTTTCTATTTGTTATATTAATTAATATATATATTTTGTACATGTGAAAACAGTTATTGGTGTGCTTTTGGCCCTGAGGACAAAAGAAATAACTCTGAAAACAACTCTGAGAACAACTCTGAAGATAACTCTGAAAACAAGAAAAGGAAACGAAGGTTTATCTAAAAAAGGGGTTGTCAAACCCACTTTCTTGTTAAGGTTATGTATGGTAGACCAGATGTTGCGGTTATTACATATAATGATTTCAGTCATTGTGATGCTAAAGGTGAATTTTTTCATGGAAAAGATGACCCTTCTGGTGATCCAAGGAGTAGTGTTGCACCAAGGTTGTCAAATGAATGCAACTCATATATTGAATCCTTATTGCTAATGGGGGTGGGAATTGACACAATATGTGAACAACACTATTTAGACCCTAGTTTGACACAGTTGATGAATAAGAGGGACACATATTTGTTAAGGAAAGATGTCATGAATGCATGGAATAGAGTG
>VDFB02085982.1:0-49279 GCA_007258455.2 Sequoia sempervirens
CTTTATTTTAGATATAACGATCCCTTACCTATTGTTAAAGTACAAATTCACATTCTTGAAATATATTTGGATTTTGTCCATTGACTATTAAAAATATTTAGCATATATATCACACACCAAAGTGTAATTTCTAGTACACAAACATCTCATATTTAATAATACTACTATTTTAGAGCCAATATGGTTCTTCAAATATTAAGCTTTAACTATAAGTTTTAAACATACTTCTATCAAAGGAATAGTTTAAATTACATGTTATATTAGACTTAACTTGTTGATAATATTATTTTTTGAAAGGTAAAAAGTAATTAATTACCCTTAAATAGAGTTCATATTCATTCTCATAGTCACTTAAGCAAGACTTTAAGAGAAGTCTAAATCTAACAAGGATTTAATAGAAATGATTAAAAAAATAATATTTTCTTATATTGTTTCAATGATATCAATAGGACTTCCATAACACCTAAACTTATCACACATAAAACTCCAACATACATTAGCTTGTCATAGACTTAAAAATAATCAATTACATAATATAACATTCCAAAGATCTTAGTCTTATTTAATATTTCACAAAGCACATGCACAAGGTTATTGGGTTGATAAGGTCCAATAACAAAGTACAACAAAATAAAAGATGGTTCAAAAATATCAAAAGGAATCTTAACCAACAATACAACAATAGTAGAAAATTACCACCCATAGAGCACTTCATAGATAAATACTAAGTCCAACCTTTCCTTTTTTAAGCAATGAGGTTAGGATAAATTCAAGGATGGAGGTTTATTTAATTAATTTTTTGGATGATTTTTTTGTTGCAAGTGTGAAGGTTTTTTCATTAATGTCAAAAAGTTGGGGTTTTCATTGATGTCAACTATGTGTTGAGGAAGGTTGCTAAATGATGAAGATGTTGAGGATATTGAGAATATTGTAAAAAAGAGGGAAATAGTTTGTTATGAGTTGTGTGCATGTATAGTTGGGATATTGAGGAATTTTTTAGAGTAAATGGAGCTATCTTTATGTTGCAAGATATGTTGGAATGAAGTAATGTGTTGAGATGGTACTTGGTTTCCAAGTGCTTTTGAGAAAATTTGATAAATAGTGAAAATAGTGTTGGGAAAGTGTTTAGAACATGCTTTAGGATATGCTCCACATTTCTTTTGTGTTGATGCTATGCTTGTGTGGATCTAATATGTTATTCAGGATTACATCAGTAGTTTCTATATCCAAATTTTGGGTTTCTTGATCATTGTATAGAGTGAGATATTTTCACCAGTGTGTGAACTAAGTGTTTGGTGTTGTTTACTGTGGTCTAGGAGAAATGTATTTGCTCCACATTTCTCCACAATTTGGTTTCAGGTTGTATAGATATGGGAAGTTGCTCATGTTGTTTATATCTTTCAAAATTGAAGTTTTTTCTTGATATGGTGTAGTATAGTGTGTGTTTCATGTGTTAATGTGCGTATAAGGTTAACTAGATGTTTTGGGTTGAAGTATTTCTATGATACAAGTTTGGAAGAATTATGTATTGGATCTCAGGTGGTTCATAGATTGTTCTAGATCATGTAAAGATATTTATGTGGTCTTTGTGTCATCTTGATCAAGTGAGAATCATGTACTTAATAGTTTTATGGTGTTTAGCATGGGTACTGGCCAACTTGGTGTTAAAACTACATGCGAAACCATTTTGAAGTTTGTGGAAGTGTGTTGAGGCATGTTAGGAAAATTTTGGGTCTTAAATAAGTATTTATATGGGTCACCTTCATTCCTATCCACCGCAAGAATATTTGGGTGCTGACCTAATTTGAAATTGTAAATGTAAAGGATGCATTGCCAACCTTAGAGAAGATTTTCAAGGTTGAGGATGGTATAAATAAGAGTGGTGTTGTTGGAAGATATTAAGATAGAAGAAAGATGTGAGTGATGAATGTGATACAAATTGAAAAAGTATAGATGTGAATTTGAGTAGAGCAGTGTGAACTTAAAAGTGCTAGACTTCTGAAGGTAGTGAGCTAAAGGAATCCACAATATTTCAAACAAGGATGGGAAAATGTTGGAGTAATTGTGGTGGATTTCTTGTTGCATTTAGATAGTTTTCTTGGTGTAACATTTCTCTTCTATCTTCTTTTCATATTCTAAGCATTGAGCTTTGGTTGTGAGCCCTATTGAATAGTGTGTCCTATTATGGCATCGAGTCATTGTACCAATTTTGTAATTACTTATATTATGAGCTAATCCTCACCATAGTTTTCCCTCATTAGGTTTTCCACATAAATATGGTGTTATCTTATGTATGGTGTTGTTTCAATTTCTATTATCTGCATTTCATGATTAATCACTTTACCAGAATAAGGGTTTAATGAATGCTTGTGGATTTGATTATTGTTGAGCGTTTTGATGTTTTAATTTGATGCAAATGATTCACCCCCCTTAGTTTTCTTGTTCATTCAACAATTGTATCAGAGCAAGGTTCCTTAGAGAAGAGCTTAAATTATTAAGGTAGATCCAAGATGATGAACAAGTTATATTGCCCTAAGTTTTATGGCACAAACTGTTCATTCTAGAAGACAAAGATGGAAGGATATCTGGCATCCCATGGGTATGAGATTGAAAGTGAAATAAAGAATCAATATGTTGCACCTATGAATGGTCCAAGCACACGTGATGAGATCAAGGCCCATGAAATAAATGGTAAGGAAAGATTTATTATTTTGAATAGTCTTTCAAATTCTAAATTAGTAAAAGTTAAGAATATGAAGACTGCTAAAGAATTTTGGGACAAGGTAGAGAGCATTTTTGAAGGTGACAATAATGTTGAACAAGCAAAGTTGTAGAATCTGAAGGTAAAATTTGAGACCTTGCGAATGTATGAAGATGAAACAATTACAATTTACATGTAGAGAGTTGATGAGCTGGTAAGTGCAATGAGAGGTCTTGGTGCACAAGTCAAAGAACCCAGGGTGGTAAAGAAATTTCTTAGATCTATTCCTGATTCTTATAGTGAAAAGGTATCTACTATTGAGGAAGTTGAAAATTTTAATACTTATTCTAGAGATCAGTTGTTTGGTACACTAAATTTATTTAAAATGAGAGAACTTGGTTTGAAAAATGGTACAAAAGTAGAAATTGCTTTCAAGGCTAGAAAACTAGAAAAGGTTGAAGATTTAGATGGAGAAGATCTTGATGATGTGGAAGATAACTTTGTAAGAATGATGAAAAATGACACTAATAAGTAAAAAGGTAAACTACCTTTCAAGTGTTTTAGCTGTGGAAATATAGGTCAGTATACTTCAAGATGTCCAAACAGAGTAGAAAATAATAAAAGTAAGGAGAACAAAGGAAAGATGATTAAAAGAAGTTATTATGTTAGAAAGATGCTTGCATTTATGATGATGAATCTGATTATGTAGATGCTAATGATAATGAATGATTGTTAGCTTTAAAAGATGAATATACTTCTACTAACTCTAAAATTTGTGTGAAGGAAAGTGTTTCAGAGAAGAAGGATAAGGTTGAAGGTACTATGGTTTATGCTTTTCATGTTAAACAAGATAAAAACTAATGGGTTGTTGACAACGACTGCTCTAATCACATGACTAGAGACAAAAGTAAGTTTTTCAAACTTGAAAAGTATGATGGAGGATTAGCTAAATTTGGAGATGATTTAGGACCTAAGATCAGTGGAATAGGTTCAATCAGTTATGATGGAAAGCATAATACTGAAGATGTATATACTATGTTAAAGGCTTAATGAATAATATTTTGAGTGTTAGAAAAATGTGTAGCAAAGGATATAATATTGTGTTTAAGAATGAAGTATGTGAGATCAAAAAATGGTCCAAAATTGTGATTGCTACTGGTAAAAGGACAAATGGAAATATCTATCAGATCAAGGGTGCTGATGGTAATTGCTTTATGTCTCAAATTAGTGGTAGTTGGTTATAGAATTGGAGGATGTGTCACTCAAATTTTGAAAATTTAATTAGAATCAATTTAGTTCATGCAATAAGAGATCTACCTAGAATTACAAAGCCTATCAATGTCGTTTGCAAAAATGATCAATTTGGAAAAAAAATGAGTAGTTTCAAAGGAAAGGAACAATTTGCTACTAGGTACTACTGGAATTAATTCATATAGATCTTTGTGGTCCCAAAATGGTGAGAAGTCATCAATGTGACAAGTATTTTATGCTTTTTATTGATGATTACTCTAGAATGACATTGGTAGCTTTTCTTAGAGAGAAATATGATGTTCCCAACAGATTCAAAGCATTTAAAGCTATGGTTGAGAATGAAATGGATTTGAAAATAAAATGTTTGAGATTTGATAGAGGTGGAGAATTCACCCTCAATGAGTTAACATGTTTTGTGAAGTTCATGGAATAAAGAGGCACTTGTCTGCCCCTAGAATTCCTTAGCAAAATGTAGTGGTTGAAAGAAAAAATGAGATTGTTCAAGACGCTGTTAGGACTATGATGAAAGAATATAATCTACCAGAAGTCTACTAGAGAGAAGCAATTCATACTGCTATTTACATACTTAACAGAGTTCAAGCCAGAGCTAACAACATAAAGACTCCTTATGAGTTATGCAAAGCTTATAGATGTTACAAAAAAAGGTTAAGAAAGATTGTTGAAAGTGTAAATATTAAGGTTGATGAATATTTTCAGAATTTAGTTGATATAGATGAATTTGTTAGATGAAACTACTTACAGAGAAGAAGAAGAAGAAGAAGAAGAAGATAAGGAAAAATAAGTGTAGAATGAAGAGGAAGAAGCTCTGAAAAAGACCCTTAAGATCCCTAAGTATGTGCAAAGAAATCATTCTGAAGAAAAAATCATTGGAGACAAGAGGAAATGAGTATTGACAAGAAGTAGAGATGGTAAATATGAGGTAAATATGTGTTTACTATATAAAATTGAACCTAAAATAGTGAGTGATGCATGCAAAGATGAACATTGGATGAAGGAAATGGAAGAATATCTTGTGTAGATTGAGAAAAATCAGACTTGGGAATTGGTTCCTAGACCAGCTAGTTCAAGAACATAATGGGAACTAATTGGGTATTTAGAAACAAAATGAATGAGAATGGGGAATTAGTAATAAGAAAGGAAAGAATTTTGTGTAAGGGTTACTCACAAGTAGAAGGCATATACTTTGAGGAAACATTTACTTCAGTGGCTAGGATGGAAGCAATCTATGTTTTTGGAATTTGCAGCACACAAAGACTTTAAATTTTATTAGATGGATGTGAAGTCTGCTTTCTTGAATGGTGAATTGGAAGAAGAGGTTTACATAAAACAACCAAAAGGATTTTAATTATTAGATCAATAGGATATAGTTTACAGATTGAAGAAGACATTGTATGGATTGAAGCAAGCTCCTAGAGCTTGGTATGCAAGATTGGATAGATATTCGTTACAACAAGGATTTAGTAAAGGTACCATAGATAGTAATCTTTACTTCAAAATTGAGGAAGAAAAAATCTTGATAGTGGTTGTGTATGTGGATGATATTATCTTTGGAGGCAATGAAGCTATGTGTAAGAAATTTGTAGAAGAGATGCAAAAAGAGTTTAAGATGTTAGCATGTTTGGGGAGATGAATTTATTCCTTGGACTACAAATCAATTAAACAGATAAAGGCATTTTCATTTCACAGTCAAAGTGTGCCAAAGAGATGTTGGAAAATTTTGGAGTGGAGGAATCCAAATTGGTATGTACTCTTATGGTGACTAGTTGCAAATTGAGAAAGGATGATGAATCACCTAAGGTTGATCAGAGAAAATATAGATCTATGATTGGTGGATTGCTATATCTAACTGCTACTAGGTCAGATATCATGCATGTAGTTTATCTTGTGGCTAAATTTCAAGAAGATCCTAAAGAGACACATGTTTTAGTAGTAAAGAGGGTATTCATATATTTAAAAGGAACTCTGGATTATGGATTATGATATCCTAAGGATGCTGATTTCACACTAAATTCAAACACAAATGCAGATTGGCCTAGTTGTGTTGATGGTAGGGAAAGTAAAAGTGGCGGTGCATTCTTTCTTGGATGTAGATTGGTGTCATGGTTAAGCAAGAAACAAGATTCAATTTATTTTTCCACTATAGAGGCTGAGTATATTGCAACAACATCTTGTTGCACACAAGTATTATGGATGAGAAAAACATTGAAGGATATCAGAGTAATGGATGATGATCCTATTTCTACCTTTTGTGATAGTAAAAGTGCAATTAAAATTTCAAAGAATCTAGTGATGCATTTAAGGACAAAGCATATATCAATTAGGGATCACTTTTCGAGAGAGAAAGTTATGGAGAATGAGGTGAATCTTGAATATGTACCTACAAAGGATCAAATTGTTGATATATTCACTAAGGCCCTTCCTAAGGATACTTTTGAGTATCTTTGGGAGAAGATGGGGGTTATTGCCCCTCCTTCTTTGAACTATATGCATATGGAAATGCATCAGTCTAGTGGATCTATGGATCCATCTCTTTTCTGGACTGATGTTGGTGGCTACCTCTTAGGGGGAGTAGGTAGTGTCATGTGTTGTCATTGTTGCAGTAATGAATATATGTTGTCATTGTGTAGAGTTGTTAATTTGGTTGGGTTTAATCCTAAGGGGGAGTATTCAAAGAAATTATCTTGGTTCAATGTGAAAGGAGGAGAACAATGCAAACCACTTTATCCTTTTCCATTGATGTCAAAGGGGGAGAAAGATTCATGTGAAAAATTCTATCTACATTGGGCTCCAGAGAAAGTAGAATGAAATCATAGCTGTGTTTAGGGCTGTTGTGTCTTTGATGGTTTTTCACATCATGTGTTGCCATCAATTACAAAGGGGGAGATTGTTTCAAGTATGAAGGTGTTGCCATTCATTTCAACAAGCTGGTGTTGTCATTGATGTCAACTATGTGTTGAGGAAGATTGCTAAATGATGAAGATGTCAAAGATATTAAGAAAAATATGAAAAAGAGGGAAATAGTTTGTTGTAGTTTGTGTGCATATATAGTTGGGATATTGAGGAAGTGTTGTGAGTACATGGAGCTATCTTTATGTTTCAATATGTTTTGGAATGAAGTAATGTGCTAAGATGGTACTTGGTTTCCAAGTGATTTTGAGAAAATTTGATAAATAATGAAAATAATGTTGTTCAAGTGTTTAGAACATGCTCTAGGATGTGCTCCATGTTTCTTCTATGTTGATGCTATGCCTATGTAGATCTAATTTTTTTTCAATATTTTTAGTAGTTTCTATATCCCAAGTTTTGGTTTCTTGATCATTGTATAGAGAGATATGTTCACCAATGTGTGAACTAGGTGTTTAGTCTTGTTTAATATGATCTGGGAGAAACTTATTTGTTCTGCATTTCTCCACAATTTGGTTTTAGGTTGTTTGAATCTAGGAAGTTTCTCATGTTGTTTATATCTTTCAAAATTCAAGTTTTTTCTTGATATGGTACAATACGATGTGTGTTTCATGTGTTAATGTGTGTATAAGGTTAGCTAGATGTTCTAGGTTGAAGTATTTTTGTGATACAAGTTTGGAAGAATTTTTTATTAGATCTCAGGTGGTTCATGGATTGTTCTAGATCATCTAAAAAATATTTTTGTAGTCCATGTGTCATCTTGATCAAGTGAGAAGTGTGAACTTAATAGTTTTATGGTGTTTAGCATGGGTAATGGCTGACATGGTGTTAACACTACATGCGAAGCCATTTCAAAGTTTGTGGAAGTGTGCTGAGCTGTGTTAAGAAAAATTTGGGTCTTAACTAAGGATTTATATGGGTCACCTTCATTCCTATCCACCACATGAATTTTTGGGTGCTGATCTAATTTGAAATTGTAAATGTAAAGGATGTATTACCGACCTTGGAGAAGATCCTCAAGGTTGAGGATGGTATAAATAAGAGTGCTGTTGTTGGAAGATATTAAGATATAAGCAAGATATATGCGAGTGATGAATATGATGCAAATCACAAAATTATAGATGTGAATTTGAGTAGAGCAGTGTGAAATTCAAAGTGTTGGACTTCTGAAGGCAGTGAGTTGAAGGCATCCACAATCTTTGAAATAAGGCCGTGAAAGTGGAGTAATTGTGGTGGATTCCTTGTTGCATTGAGATAGTATTATATATGTAATATTATTCTTGTCTCTTCTTTTAATATTCTAATCAATGAGATTTGGTTGTGAACCCTATTGAATAGTGTGTCCTATTTTGGCAGTGAGCCCTTGTATCAATTTTGCAATTACTTATATTATGAGCTAATCCTCATTGTGGTTTTCCCATTATTGGGTTTTCCACGTAAATATGGTTTTCTCTTATGTATGGTGTTGTTTCAATTTCTATTATCTACATTTCATCATTAATCACTTTAACAAAACAAAGGTCTAATGAATGCTTGTGGATCTGATTATTGTTGAGGATTTTGATGTTTTAATTTGATACAACTGACTGCCTCCCCCCTCTTAGTTGTCTTATTAATTCAAATTTTTTGGATAGAACAATGAGGATACCCTCACTTTGATAAACAAGTAAGAAACCAAAAAAATAAGTAGGCCATATAATAATTGTTTTTGGGGATCTTATCATGAAATGAAATAAAAGGAGAAGAAATATTGAGTCATTCCTATGCATGTATTGCTACAAATGGAAAGAGGAACTATTATGATATATATATATATATATAAGAATATTAAAATTCATATAATGTAAATTATTTTTATTCTATGCAAAGTGCCTTCAAAATTAAAAATGCCATAAAATATGAATATAAAAAGCTACCTTTATTAGAATCCTTCACTACCATATTATAGACAAAATATATGAGTTGGTATGATCAATTTAATAGTTTGATCAATCAATTGAGGTTGGTTTTATTCAAATTAATGGTGGTACATAACCTTTAGTTATATATCAAGAAAATGATTTGTTATATGAATTTTAATATGCCTATATTATATCTTTGTCATTAAAATAAATTTAGATGGAATAAAAATCTAAATTATTTAAAAATGTGTCTACATAATAATTACACTAACAAGCATTCCCTTATTGAGGATCTCTAGAAAAAATATACAAATTAATGATAAGATTAAAGGGACTACTATGAAATAAATCTAAGTTTTGATTTTTTTTAAAAACACCATAAATGTGTAATTATAACCAACCTTGGTTACAATTTTTTTTTAGTTTCATTATACCATCAACATCAAGAAGTTGCCTATTTTAAAACCTTACTCAACCATAACAAGGGTAGTAGCTCTACACCATAACTGTGTAGTCTTGCACTAAACAACATGAGCTCATGCAACAATACAATTCTCTTTAGACCCATACCTAATCATTGATGGAGAATTCGAGATGGCCTTTCCTATGCATATTTTTGTGGGAATTAGAAGAATTATAGATCACATACCAAAATAACAAGACTTCATCCACATAATCCACATAGGGGCCAACTTATACATACTTCACATGCATACATATAGGGATTAACTCATTTATAGAACACATGTAGATGACACTACTAAATTATGTATATGCCACCTAAACATATTATGATTGTTTCACACATCAAATATACACAATATTTTTAATTCATGCATACATCACACATGTACAATGTGAATAACTTTAACAATATCACATGTACACACAATGACTAGTGGGAAAAATGGGAAGTGGTGGGAAACCTTATTGCAAGGATCCCCTTTGCCTAGTTCAATAATACAAAAAATTAAAGTAAATTTGAATTAGAGAGAGGAATATTAGTACATGATCCCATATTTCATAGTGGGTGTCATCCGTTCTCTCATATCATTACTATCTATGATGATGAGCAAGCATTCCATACTACTTTTCATCATCAACAAGGTCATAAGTGTAATGAAATTCATCACATATGACCATTAATAAGATTTTTATGGTTCATTAATATTTATGTTATCATACAACCATAAGTTACATAATGAGGATGTCTTGTGGTCTTATGATATACCCAAGGCTAGTGCCTATACTATTGATCATATGGACTAAATTAATAATCAAAACCATGAAAGCCATACCTTAGGTAGGAATAACATATGATCACACATATTTCATCTAATAAACCAACATCAATACTAAACTCCAAAGATGGATAGATCCTAACATCCATCACCTTCATGCTATTGGCCAAAGCTCATCTAAATTTTTAAAAAATTGGTAGCTCTTGGCATAAATGGCATAAATGACCTACATGTTATTGGTGAAAGTAAACTATCCCTAGGATAAAATCAAATAATTCTAAATTGGAAGAGCATACTCTTTAAATCATATCATGATGGAGTAATTCTAAGCTTATCTATAAACAGGTCATAGGTTTTACAATTTTAATGATCACCTCAAGATGAGTGGGACAAGCTACATTAAGAGAATACGTATCCTCTACCTATTCCCTTGTAGAGTCCTTTGTTCGGCCTTCATTATGATTCCAATAAGTCAACCCTTGTATTGATATCAAATCAATATTGTGACATTATAAGGTACAATAAAGTCAATCTAAAACATATTATTTGAAGGGCTTACACCCTACTCTAGTTAATCTAGTTACATTACCCAAAGTAATCCATTATGTTAAACAATTGTTGTTTAGGTCTTAGGGTCAAAATCCAACAAGTACACATTGAATTGACACAAGTTGGCTTCCATCTAGAAACACATGTAAATACGAACTAATAATATAGTCTCAAGACCCTTTTACTTCATTAAATGGTTATTCAAAAACATATTATTTACTAGACATAAATTAAACCCATATCAACAATATCCTAGTTTTGAGTACTTAACATTTTTGTATAATAGCAATGATAAAGTTTAGTATACCATTTTCCACCTAATAGATACAAATGTAAAAAACCATACCATATTTGGTAATACTTCCATTGATTATCCATTGTTGGAAAGGGTCATCAAAAGGAACTCAATCTACATATTAAGAGTAGGTAAACCATCTATACCTAGTTAATTTTTTCACACCCTCATACTATAATGGCTTAAATCAACATCATCATTAATTATAAGGTTAGAAGGTTTCCTTAATTCATACATAGCCATGCTGATAATGAAATTATCATGCCCTTATTTCTTGGAATAAATACTTCACTAGTTCCTTGAAGCTAACAAATACCACTTATACTTGACAATGATCCAAGACACAAAGCCATAGAGTTCAACACACCAAATCCTATTATTGTTTTAATTCAAAGAAGTTTAGGGTAATTCTCACATATATACATCAAGACAATCCACAATGAAAATGAATCTAAAAATTCATCCAAGATTGGAGAATATTTTGGAAATCCAAACACAATAAATCTCAAATTAGAGAAGCTTGATAATGCGTTATCTCTTTATTAGCTTAGAAATATATATAGTGGGGACATATTAATTTCAAGTTAATAATATGAATTCCAACTTCTAGATGAATCAAAGTGAAGAGGGATGTATGCTAAGGTTTAGGAACAAGCCTAAACCTTGGATCTATTCCCTAAACCATCCCCTATGGACTTAGGTATAGGGGAATCCTTCACCCAAGGATATTTAGTCACATGTAGATATCCTAATAATAATATCTCAATTGTATTTTCTCAAAAATATTACTAAAGGATCAAGTATCAATTATTTTCTCCTAATTTCCAACATAGAATATTAATGAAGGATATATTGATCTTAAGGATCTATGTCTAGATTTGATGTTTATTTGATTATTTTATCATGTCTAATAATTTACCAAACTTGAAATGCCACCAGTTTCACATAACCTATCACAAAATTCCATAAACAATTTAAATTTTTCCAAGCTTATGACTATAATCCTAAAACTTGTGTATCATTTTTAGGTCATAGTACTAGTAAAATTCTAAGGTCCTCTTAATAAAAAATAAACTACCATTCCAACATAAAGATTTAAATCTCTTGAGTTTGACGAATTATCCTCAAAATATCACCATGCTTCTTTTCCCTTCATTCAAATCAGAGTTATACAATATCACAACCACTCTTACCCTCAATTTTTAATACATTGTTACTCTTAGAAAAATGCCATATCCTAGCAATATTTAGTGATATCAATTATCACATTACAATATGTTATATCATCATTCATGGAATGCCTAGTAAAATTAGAAATGTAGAACCTAATTCAATAAGTTATGGTCATGTTTTAATATGACATCATACAAGGGAAATACCCTCCATCAAATATTTAGTTTTACAAACCAACTAAAACTTGATGATAGTTAGCAAATCTTTCCACCTTAGAATAGGGGTAAAGGGACAAATCCTTGGTACTTGAAAGTAGAATTATTAACATGCTTGCTATTTTATTAAGATAGTTTACCCTATAAATCAATGTGTTAGTGACAAATACATGTTTAGTCTAAACCTTGTGTCATTTAACCAAGTCCCAAGATTTTTAGATAGTCAAATCTTCCAACCTACAACCACTATAAGTAGATGGTGAGGATACACCTTGTATTCAATATAATCATATAGTCCATACATGCAAATGAATTGATAGAGATGAAGTAAAATAATTTTATATGACTAGATAGAAAATATTTAATAGTCATAGATTTAATTTGAAAGATGCAATATAAACAACCAGGTCAACTAACTACTACCACATTTCTCAAAGGTTTCTCAATTTTATATACATAAATTTAAAATGAAAGATTTGAATGCTAAACACACTCTTTACCAATCATCTAAAATTCACCTCAATCTATCCCATAAGGATTATACTATTCAATTGCATAAATAATCATTTATTGAACATTTGCACCTAAATAATTTAAAGTGAAATTGAATACAAGTTTTGACAGGTTCACAACATTTATTCCCTTCAATTTTTCTAGAAACTTTGTTGTTTCCTTCTAGTTTATGTAAAATCTCTTGGATGCACTTTGTAGATCTAAATTTGGAGTTTTTTTTCTATTTCAAATATTTATCTGTAAAGTGATATTTTACCTAAACCCCCAATCTAGTAAAAAGGGAAATCTAAATTTTCACATCTTGGGTTGACTCACCTAAGGGTTGTTAGTTAATGTTTTATGTGGATCTCATTTCATAATGAATTGAGAGAAGTAGGACCCCTTTTCCCTCTTTGGATCCACTTTTCCATTTTTGGAAGCCCTATGAACTTTTGTCACATAAAATTGTACCCTTTTGAGTATGAAGCCTAGCATTCCAATGACCACAAGGTGTGGGACCTTTGTGCATATGAGGTTGAATCTCTAGAGAGGATAAATTCCTTTTTCAATCCAAGTGAAATGTACTACTCCAACCTAACACATGAAAACTTGCCACTAACCTACTCTAACAACTAGCAAGGGAAAAGGGGAAGAAAGAGAACATGAAAGGGAAATGGAGGTGGTACACCAATATGGAAAGGTTATTTCTTCATAACCAAAATTGCATAGTACATCATTGAATACGGGAAAGGGGACTTTCACAACTCTCTATTTGGTCAAATTTTAAAGGTATACAAGAAGGTTAGGGTTTGACAAGGCATTGGAAGGAAAGAGGGTTTCACAAGCAACAATTGTAAAAAATTTAACACAACATACATGCATGAAAAATACGAAAAAACACTTAGATATGCAAGGTAATAAAATTACTCAAACATAAAAGAGCTAAGAAGAGTAAAACTTAATCCATTCCATTATCGAAAAAGAAAATATTTACAATGGAAAAGTGTAAAATATATGTTTACAAAAGAAAAACCCCAATGGAGCCAAAGGAAGAAGCTTAAAAATGAATACATTTATTTCCTTGATAGATCAGGCATAAGTTAAAAGCACAAGTTGAACCCTAACCATAACTAGGGTTAGAATAAAAGACTCTGCATGCAATAATGAAGCCATTCTATGAAAATATCAATTAGGGCCTGCCAAGAAAGTCAAGAAAGAGTAGTAAATGGGCATGGGTGCCCATGAAATCCACTTGTAGAAGGCATGGAATGCATTTAATACCATCCTTGAAGATTAGGAATCATATTGGGCATTGGAAAGTGGTTGAGCATTAAAAATATTTCCCAAAAAACTCCCAAAATATGTCAAAAGGTTGGGGAATTGGGCCCAAAAGGAAAGCTTTACAAGCCTATGAATTAAATGGTCCATAGCATCAAAAATTGCACATCATTAGGGTTTAGGTGCTAAGTCTACCACTTACCGCATGCCTTAAACAAGGGACGAGGGGAGTGCAAAGAAGAAAGGAAGCATCGGTGGAAGAGGGAAAGCTTACCTTCAAAAATTGGAGGTAAGGGAGAAGGCTTACCTCTAAAAATCAGATGTGAAGGAGAAGGATGAAGATGAATATTGATGGGTGAAGACTAAAAGCCACATAAGTAAACCTTAAAAGGTTGGAGGAAAACCTTACCTCTTACCTAAAGAAAGTAGAAGATAAGAGGGAAGGGTGAAGGGAAAAGGCTAAAGGCTGATAGAAGAAGAGCATAAGGCTGGAAGATGAAAGAGGGAAGACCAAACCTTAAAGTCTAAAAAAAAAAGACTTACAAAAGTCCTTAAACTTAATTGAGCTTTGGTAGTCAGAGGTAAGGCTTAGGGCTTACCTTTAGAGATTGGTAGAGGGTAAAAGGAAAAGGTGAAGGCCAAAGGCCAAAAAACTTAGAGGAAAGATGGGAAATGAGAAGGAGCAATGGAGAAGGCATGAAGGAATTAAGAGACATCCTGAAAACCCAAAATTTTGGGACTTAGCCAATTTAGGAACCATTAAGGAAAACTCATGCAAGATGGTCCATGTAGGATCTCTCAGATTGGATATCAGTGATGGTTCATCTAAGGGGGGAATGAAATTTCAACATTTTGGTGATTTCTATGGGATGATTTCCTGATAATCATGGAATCTAGAGGCCTTATTGGTCAATTGGGCATGGATTCATAGGGTAAAAATTCAATAGCTAGGCCTCCTCAAAGCAAAAAAAAACATGTGCGGTTGCACTTGGAGGAAAGCATGAAATCTAAAAGAATACATTCCCTTAAGGAGAATGCAAGGTGTGCAAATGCACTTCATGGAAAACAAGATATTTACAATAGATACATTACACTAATTTAGGAAGCAAAAGATGGAAGCTTTCCTCTTTCAAATATGAAACTTTTGAAGGAGTGGATCTCCCTTAAACCATAATTACAGACCTCACCTAGTCGCAACCACTGAAAATTGCTTCCAACATGCATGTAACTACACGAAACACTTGCAAGGTGAAGGATCACTTCATTGTAAATTTTTCCATTGCAAGGGAACTATATGATGCAAGTTTTAGATTCATTTAACGTTGGTGTCTTAGTTGAACATACAATAGAAGGGGTGAACTTTTTTGAAGATAGGTCAACATCTAGGAACAAACCATTTGTAGAGGGAAGATAACTCACCTCACAAAAGCATGGGTCGATGCCACCATCACTAACCTCCTCAATGCATAAGCTAAAAAAAAAAGGAGAATATGTTTCTAGCTCACATGGTGATGTATAAAATGCCAAATCTAATTTTTGATTTTCACAAGAAAGGACTTCTTCATACACCTCGAAAGAGAAACTTTGAAGCTCAGACATATTTACAAATTGAGCAATGAGAGCATCACTCTCCAAAAAAATGTGTGGTTTCTCAATAACTAAAAAATAATTTGCATTGATGCACACTTCATCAACACAAAAA
This sequence comes from Sequoia sempervirens, assembly GCA_007258455.2. Lineage (NCBI taxonomy): Eukaryota > Viridiplantae > Streptophyta > Pinopsida > Cupressales > Cupressaceae > Sequoia > Sequoia sempervirens. The sequence goes on from VDFB02085982.1 coordinate 15,724, forward strand.
TTATATTTGTGAAACACTTCAAGTGAAGAACTAAATTCTTCAAATTGCCTCTCGGTTTTATTTCTTTATTGGAAATTAGATGTAATAAAATCATACTTGTGGCATGTAATGGTTGCCACATCCTCCATTGTTTCATCACTCTTATGTTTTTGCTCACAAATCTCCTCTTTTGGGGGTGATAATTTGATGTTTAAATGAACAAAAGGTTTCTATAACATCCTAAAAGAGGTCACCCACCTTAGAATTGCAGACCTCAATGGATTGGGGATCTTCATCCATAATAACAAGGGCTAAACACATCTACTGCTACTACTCCAAAATCATGGAGCCATCTTCATCCATCAATCCCAAACCAAGTTTCTTAGAGGCTTTAGCTAGTGTAGTTATATGTGATCTATCCTTCTCGTCTTCAAAAAAAAAAGGAAGGACATCAAAAGAGAGGAATGGTTCCTCTACTATCTCAATTGTATTTTCTCAAAAATATTACTAAAGGATCAAGTATCAATTATGTTTTCCTAATTTCCAACATAGAATATTAATGAAGGATATATCGATCTTAAGGATCTATGTCTATATTTTGATGTTTAGTTGATTATTTCATCAAGTCTAATAATTTACCAAACTTGAAATGCCACCAGTTTCACATAGCCTATCACAAAAGTCCATAAACAATTTAAATTTTTCCAAGCTTATGACTATAATCCTAAAACTTGTGTATCATTTTTAGGTCATAGTACTAGTAAAATTTTAAGGTCCTTTTAATAACAAATAAAATACCATTCGAACATCAAGATTTACATCTCTTGAGTTTAATGAATTATCCTCAAATTATCACCATGCTTCTTTTCCCTTCATTCAAATCAGAGTTATACAATATCACAACCACTCTTACCCTCAATTTTTAATACATTGTTACTCTTAGAAAAATGCCATATCCTAGCAATATTTAGTGATATCAATTATCACATTGTAATATGTTATGTCATCATTCATTGAATTCCAAGTAAAATTAGGAATGTAGAACCTAATTCAATAAGTTATGGTCATGTTTTAATATGAAATCATACAAGGGAAATACCCTCCATCAAATATTTAGTCTTACAAAACAACTAAAACTTGATGATGTTAGCAAATCTTTCCACATTATAATGGGGGTAAAGGGACAAATCTTGGTACTTGAAAGTAGAATTATTAAAATGCTTGCTATTTTATTAAGATAGTTTACCCTATAAATCAATGTGTTAGCGACAAATACGTGTTTAGTCTAAACCTTGTGTCATTTAACCAAGTCCCAAGATTTTTAGATAGTCAAATCTTCCAACCTACAACCACTATAAGTAGATGGTGAGGATACACCTTGTATTCAATATAATCATATAGTCCATACATGCAAATGAATTGATAGAGATGAAGTAAAATAATTTTATATGACTAGATAGAAAATATTTAATAGTCATAGATTTAATTTGAAAGATGCAATATAAACAACCAAGTCAACTAACTACTACCACATTTCTCAAAGGTTGCTCAATTTTCTATACACAAATTTAAAATGAAAGATTTGAATACTAAACACACTCTTTACCAATCATCTAAAATTCACCTCAAACTATCCCATAAGGATTATACTATTCAATTGCATAAATAATCATTTATTGAACATTTGCACCTAAATAATTTAAAGTGAAATTGAATACAAACCCATTAATTTTAGATTTAGAGAAATACTTAAAGCATTACAATGAATAATTATTAGCTAAAATTTTTATAGTGACTGCATCAAGTAGTGTAAGTTGATATCCTTCTTATGCCAATTAAAATATTAAAAATTTGAACAAGGATATCTAGAGGATGGAATTATGATTTTATACTATAATAGGTGTGGAAATATGGTTTCTCAGTAGCCATATAAAGAAAGATAACTATTGCTATAGTCTTAGAAAAAAACTACACTTACAAGCCAATTTATAATCCACTTAAACTTTGCATGTTCCACATAAATAAGATGCTTAAGGTTTGACTCCTCAAGCATATTTTAGACTATCTTATAACTGTCTTGGTAAGCGTATATCTTGAGTATATTCTAAAATATTTACACCCTAAGAAAAGTCTTAGTAAGATTCCTCTAGATGTTTGAGGATGTATTGAATTGTATACAAGTATGTTTCCAATGAAAGTAATAATAAAAGATTTATGTTATCTAAGTATTCCAAGATCAACTTGTAATAGTTTATATTTTAAATATATTTAGTTATTTCCATGTCAACCTCAAGGATTTAGTATGCCTAGTTATTTCAAGATTCATAATTTAATACAAGAATCCTAAATTACCTTATGGGTTTTATTTTAAATAAAATTTCCTTTATAATATTACAAGCTTGTGAACCACATAGATATCTAAGAAAATCAATTATAAATAGTCATTCCCTTTAATTAAAAACTTAGTCTCTTACCCTAGATTAATGAGTTCAAGAAATATTTATCCATTCAATGTCAATATGTATATTAGATATGTGGGAGATATAAATTTTTAGAAGGAAAATAAAATAACTATCATTACCTAGTGGATATTTTGAATAAAAAACCAACATACTACACTTAATTATCACAATGTACCTCTCTTGGTTTGCAAAGAGTTTGATTTAGTTGATGAATATGAACCTGTACCAATGGTATTAGAAGTGAATCAATTAAATTTAGGTGTAGATATGGGTACATGACTAGTTCAAGTTCCAGTTGGAACACCTATAACATATTGACATATAGAGCTCATGGTCAAGAGTGAGATCGATATCAACATCTAAGCAAGTAGTAGCATCCATCCTATTTTTAGTGACACCACCTTGATAAACATCTTCATCTATTAATCAAGAATGACTAGAGATAGTCACCCTCTTTCCATGACCTACTAGGTATATAAATATTTCTAGTTACACGGAACTAAAACCCTTACCTATATAATTGAGTGAGTTTAATATGAGCAAGGTCTTGAATCAATGTTTTCCCATACCCTATAATTAATAATTTAGAAAAAAAAAGTGAAAAAAATGTTCCTTTAGTACAACCTTTCATGCCTTAAACTACTTGAAAAATTTCATAGATTACTTCACAACTTATGTAATTATTTACATCAAGAGACATAGAATACAACATTCACAACACCATAGACAACCATTACAACTCTTTTGATCAAACTTCATACACTTCAATCTATCAAATTCCACCTATTCATGAGCAACAAAAACTATGAGCATTCCCATGACATTCATCATCATGCTCACAATTCACAACACATCTAACCAACACACTTAGTGCATTACTTGAAACCTTCGACAATACCACTTTGTTGACATCAATGACAATACATGCAACATCTAGCCTCTGCTGTAACTACAAAACATCTCCTACATCACAATGTTCAATGTAAAAAAATTAGAACCAATATTTAATTCTAATAAAATTAATAAAAAAATTACAATTAAATTTATCTAAGTTAACATATATATTAATATTTACAAAATTAATAACTACAAACTTTACATGATATATACCTTTTTAATCGTTCGAAGGTTGGTAACCAAAATTTAATAATATTATTTTATTACCAGACCTTCATCTAAATGTCCTTTGTCACAAATATTTAATATTATTTTGGATGCTCGAGGGGACCTTTGTTCAAAGGTGCCTTTGAATGAATGTACCTTCAAACACATGAAGAACCTTCAGTTGAAGAACATTCCAATGAAGGTTCTTAGCTATACACTTTCAATATCTACTTCAATTTTTCCTCAAGAATTTAAATTTCAAACCTCATATTGGACCTTCAAACAAAATTAACTTGACAAGATAATTTGCATGATCGTAGTCCTTGAAAAGAGCTTTCTAACAAGTATAATTTTAATATTTTTTACTTTAATATAATTTTAATTTCTATATTTGATTGAACATAGGTTTTTCATTGAACATTAGGTTCTTAAATTCTACACATGCAGAAAAATAGTAAAATATAAAAAAAAATTAAAAAAATATTTATGCACTAAGTATTGATGTCCTTTCTTTAGCAAAAAAATTGAATTTTGATATTACGAAACAAGTTATGTGTTATGACATACACCTATGTCCAAAATTTTATAACTACTTTGACTTCAAAAATTAATTAAAAAATGTAATAATAAATAAGGAAAAAATATTTATGCACTAGATGTTGATGTTACAAATCTATGTTTCATTAATTATAATTTTATCCTTTCTAAAAAAAGTGATGCATTACGATAGAAATGACACTTTTAAAAAAATGTTGTTAACTATTTAAAAAGTTATTATAAGTTACATAAAAAATGCATTTTAAAATATATATTTAGAATCTACACACAAATCATTACAAATCACTAGTTTGATTTGTCTTCAAAATTTTAATGGTTTAGCTGCTATAGGTGTCATAACATGAAGATTTAGTTAAAAATATTGATTTCAATGTCTTAATTTGGCCAAAAAATGGGACTAATTATTTTTCAGATTACCGAGTTCCACTTCAAAAGGAAGAAAAATTGTGAGTTGCAAGACCCGGTGTACTAAACTAAATATATAATAGATCGGTCCATTTATAGGTACAAAGCCTACCTTGTTGTAAAAGTTTTTTGATAGGTTGAATGCATTGATTTCTATGAATGTTTTCCTCTAGGAGCCAATATGAATTTCATAAAGTTTGTACTCTCCTTGGCTACAACATAGAGATGGGAAATCCATCAAATTGACATCAAACATTCCTTCTAACATGGATAATTAGACAAATAAATTTGCATGGCCAACCTCCAAGGTCTATTAATAATGAGAAATCTAGCTATATGTACAAGTTAAAATTTCCTTTTATAACTTAAAATAAAATCTAGATTTTTATGGAGTCCCTCTAACCTTATGGTCTCCACTAAAACATAAACATGAAATTGTTAATTATGGTGTTCTATGTTGAAAAATTAATCACTATAGCATCCTTGAAAAAGTAGATCATGATCTAAAAGAACACTATACAAGGAGTTGGTGGCAAGTCTTTTGTAGTTGAATCATACATGTCCTAATATTTCTTTTTCTATAAATATGTATCATTCTTTTTTCAAGAACCCCATGCAAGTCATTAAGTGCATCTTCATGGTATTATAGATTATAGAATTTACTATAATTTAGGTGGATATCCTTAAATTTTTGGTTACACCTCGAGGGAGAAAATATAAAAAATATTGCTTCTAGTAACAAAACCATAGTTATAGGATAATTTAATAGTGATTTTATAGGAGATATAGATTATGGTATTTAAAATACATTATACATCTACCATCTTTGGGGAGGTCCCCTAAGTTGGTCTTGTTAGAAAAAATACTATCTCTTTTTCTATTGTCAAAGTTGAGTATAATAGAGTTGTTAATTGAGAGTTAGAGTGGGTTCACCACATATTTTTTTGAGTTCAAAATTCCATATATCCAAACTTAAAAACTTTTAAGTGATACTCAAAGTGTTATTCAGATCTCTCACAACCCATTGGATCACCAATGCATAAAAGATATTGAGAAGGTCATATGTATTATATTTGGAAACTCATCCATGAAAAGGTTATTTATCTTAAGTTTTATCATAGAAATAATAGGTTATAGAAATATTCACAAATCCCTTGTTTGAGGCCACATATATTCAACTTTATAAAATTTTGGGAGTGAAGGAAGGTGTCATCAAGGGAGGATAGTTCACTAATTCCCCCATCCTTCTTTTCATTGATACACATCTTAATCTAGGGAAGTTAATATATTTAAATACTCATGTACTATTGTATGGTTTTAAGACACATTTTTATATGAATTGTAATATGATATGTGGACATTAATTGAATAATTTATGGATAATATATCAATTGATTCTCAATTATGTACATGCTATTTGTACATAAGAGTAAATTATTCATATTTTAAATGATTTTCATTATTAATATTAAAGTTCTATCTTTAGTATATGTATTTTATTAGTTAACTATCTTTAAGGAGTTGTATTATACTAGTTATTTCTCTCTTAGTTAGAATCATTATAAAATAATTTGTTTAAAATAGCCCTAGCATCCAATTTTTTATAGAAGAGAATAGAGAGCTAGTGGCTAAGGTCTCATTCTGCAAGAGAGTTATTATAATTTAAAAAAAATTAAAGCTAGTTATTTTTAATGAAAAACAATAGTGATGCTAATTTTTTTCTAAATCTATGCTATGTGATTAATTTGGATCACTGATTTATTGTATTGGATATATTCATATGGGTGAATTACTTATGGTAGCTACATCACTTCAAGAGAATAAAATGCTTTAATACCTCACATCTATGGAAGCATCTCCAAGTATATATAATTTTTTTGAAATATCATCTTTGAATTTTTTTATGCAAGTTGAAATATGCAACTCATAATGGAATATGATCTTACAAGTCCACTATATAATTATGATCCCCAAATCTAGTTTTCTACTATCATGTGTAAGTTGGAGATGAAAAATCACATACTTTGCTACTATGTCTATAGTGTAGTGGAAAATAACTTCTAGCTATGTGACAAGAGCTATTGGACTTAGGGAATATTTGTAAGACCAACCTCTTCATGATGAGTGAATGTCTTGATAGTGACATCTATATTCATTTGTTGGTTATTCATTATGTTAAATTGGTTTTGGTTATTGATATTCATTGGTGGTATTTTGGTGTTGATATGATGGTTCACCCTAAAAAACATTTCCAAAGGTATAGTTACTATTCCTCAATGACCAGGTTTTCCATTGGCTTAGATTAAGTTCAACATACATTGAATGTTCCTCTAATTCAACAATTTCATTTGGGAGGGATAGTTCATATGCATGAGCTATTTATCTTGCATGCCTCATGCCATTTTACTTTTAGATTTTACACAAGCTATTAGCTTTCTCCTAGACTTGATCAACATTGGATGCTTTTTGATTTAGTTGCATAATTATTCTTAAGATAACTTTTATCTATTTTTCTCTCAATTGAAAAAACTAAGTGCTTTAATCTGAATTCATGAAATAATGTTATTCAACATTTTTTATTTTATTGAAACTAAATTGTGATCTAATTAAGTACCTGCAATTTAAAAGAATTTATATCGTATAAATGCAATCTAATCTATTTTTTTTGATTTGATGTGTTGGATATGTTGAATACCTAAAAATTGATTAATAAATTGAATCTAAATCTATTATAATCTAATAATCAACTAAGTATACTTTAAATTCTATATCCAAATTAAGAAGCAAGAATATTGTATTAAATTCCATTCATAACATGATATAATTACTACTTCTAAGCTACTATTTACAAAGATATTTTCTATTAACTATGATGAAAAAAAAACCTATAATTTGTGGAGAGTTTATGTGGATCTTGTATGGATTTTATCCTTAGGGGTTTAGCTTTTTCTATGTCTTCTCTTACCTAGCTCTAGGATAATCCTCTTGATGGAAGTGGGGAAATGAAGAAAAATTAACTCCACGAGAAGATTACAAATAAAACTAAATATTTGGTGTGGAAGGTTTAAAGATTAAAATTGTAGAAAGGGAAAAATACGATAGGCTTCTAGAGAGAAATAACACTATAGATGATCTTGGTATTTGGGTAAGAGACATTTTCATATCTAGAAGGTGAGGATATATAATCCCACTCAATGGTAGAATAAAGGTAAATGATGAAGTCAAGGACCATTTAGATGCATGTCGAGGTTTAGGGCCTTTCTTTCTCTATCTTTGTTGAGTTAATTTGGGTGGCCATAGGCCTCCCTCTTGAGGTCACTAACATTCCCATGAAACCTAAAGAGAATTATCAAAAGGGTATACAAAAATTCTTAAAGAAAGGTGATAAAGTCAACAAGTTGTAGAATGGATATAATAAATAGGTCCTAGAGGTCTCAAAGAATATTTTATGGTACTGATGAGGTATGTTACCATCGATGTCTATTTTAAAAATTTTTATACTAATTTGTTTCCTATGCTTAATTACTTCTGCCATAACTTGAAATTGAACATTGTATTTTGGATCCACTCCTCTTTCCAAAATAATCTAGATCAAAGCTATGTAAGATAAAGGAAAACCCTTGCCTCTTCACTAAGAATTAATATATAGGCTCTATTGGTATAATTTAGCTCTCTCCCCTTTTAAACCTTCCCTCCCTTATATTGTTAACCCCTCCCTTGTTCACAAGGGTGTTCCTGTTAACTCAACTAGTAACCCTAAAACCCCCTCATCGACCATCTCTAAGCTAATTTGATTTTAGATGATAACTCTAGCTCCTCTTGGTCCCCTTCTCTTGATGTCACTCCCGAGGTCTCTCATCCTTGTTCTATTTTGCTTCATAGTTTATATTCTAATTCCCCTTCTATTCCTTAACATGATGTTGGGAAAACTCATGAGCTTGAGGTGCTTCCTTCAGACACCCCTAGCCTTTTATGAATTGTGCCTCTCTATGGGAGAAATTGGATGAAATTTGGAAAGCCACAAATATTTAAAATGACATCTAGAAGTGGTTTCTCACACAATTGCTCATGAAAAAGTATAAAATATAATATTTGGAGTCTACTTTTTTGAATAAAACGAGGGACTAGTTGGGTGAGGAGGAGAATGTAGATCACTGGGAGCTATTGAAAGGAATATCTCAAACTTTTGATAATTGGGCCAATCTAAAAAGAGGTTGGGGAAATTAAAAATGCTATCGGGTCTCTTAAGGATTACGTGAGCTTGGGAAAGGAGGTTGCTAAAGTCGATTGCAACTAGGATAAGATACTCTTCAGTCTGCAAGAGATTATTGTGTATAGTAAAGAAATTATGAAGAATATGCCGGTTATTATCTAGGTGTTTCAATAGGAGCTCAAAAAGTGCCATGCAAAGAGAGCTAGGGAGGAAAATTTTGATGCCCCCCAACTAGCTTCAATAAAAATGTAAGTTTGTAAAGAAAGTATCGCCTACTTCCGTGGATAATACTGGTAAAAAGAATCCAAAATCCTTGTCTTTTGAGCATAAACTGTAGTTCCTCACCAAGGAGTGGCGGGCTATACAAGGCCTCCATCTTCTTGGAGAACAATAATTGGTCTCCTTGGGATGCTGGTCTTCTATTTGTTTTCTACTGGTTGTTGTTTTCTAGTTTCTAGTCTCTTTTTTTTTGTTTTTCCTATTGTCTCACCTCTTGTGAGACCACTTAGTTTTTCCTTAATTGCTATTTTGTAATGGGTTTAGGCCCTTCTCAAATTTTCTTAATCAAAACAAATTCTATAAATATTCAACATATATCTTAAAATTCAACCTAATTATTAGATCTAACATTCAAAATCCAAGTGTCAATGAAGTTAAACATTCAACACATTCACCAATCCTATTCTAAATATCCACTTGATGTCAATTTTCCTCTTCACAACCACTATTGAAATGTTCAACTAGAATTCATACAAAAATGTTTTAAGGTTCATGTATGTATAATACATCTATAGCTATTTTTAAATTTAGAAGTATTTATACAAATCTAATTGTTTTTAATCTTTCTAAATGCATATAATAAAGAATAGATAGTTACATTATAGAGTTAATTTAAAATATGATTAAAATTGAACATATTGTTCCATTTTGAGTATTATAATGTTTGCACTATATACATTCAAAATAAAATGTAGATGGAGAGGCAAACAAGACTAAACCAATCTCCATTGAGGTATTTAGAAATTGAACTACACTATCACTTCTTAACATAGATATGCACCACTAAACCAACCGAGGTCCCTCATTGCATTATGCAATTAAGTGTAATTATTTTATTAACTTATTTTGTATTTATTCATATTCTTAAGTACCAAAAATATGATAAAAACGCGACAAAATTATTTTGTAGTGATGCATTCATAGGTCTCTCAACTATTAAAAGTAGATGTTCCATTTTTAAAATGTAGATGCACCTACACATTGTAAGATAATATGAAAAGCTTTGAAAAAAATTGTACCATGACAGACTAGGGGCAATAAGAACAACACTGAACAAAGGAAATATGGACTTTAATCAACATAAGCAATGAAACAAATCACAGTAATTGATTGAAAAACAATCTTAATAGTACAACATTTCAAGCGAAGGATCATTTCAGAATCGAATTGATCCCCAGTCATCCAAGCTAGTATCTCCTTTATTAAGAAAGCTTGTTAAAAGTATCTGTTACATGGCTAAAAGCCTTCAACACATTCTGAAATGCATATGATCTTCATGATATTCTCACTAGTATCTCCTTTACTAGGAGAGCTTATTAAAAACATCTGTTAGATGGCTAAAAGCCTTCAACACATTCTGATATGTACATGATCTTCATAGTATTCTCACTAAATCAAGCCTGCACCATAAAAAAAATACAAATCGAATTTAAGTTACAAAACATATCAAAATTAAACATTTTAATGAAGCCTACAGCATTATGTACTACTTGTCAGATTTGCAATGTTGTTGAACAGCCAATCCAAGCCTTCGAACAGGCCTTCAGCAGAAGTAGTACAAGAAGGCTTCACCAGAAGTAGTACAAGTGTTCTGAATGTACCTGATAAGACAATTAGAACACCAAACATCATATGAACCTATCCTTGAATCACTGGTTATACCATGACATACTTCAGGAAGACACAAGACAACAGTTCTACAGCCAAAATGGATTGACAAGGGAAGCAAAGGCCTTAAACTTAATTAACAAGACAAAAAGCCTAGTCATGGGTGTTAATAATTCATTGTCATCTTGAACTCAGATAATCCTATCACAAACTAGCTTTTAAAAAAATAGAGTAAACTCTATCCTACTGCACAACGAGACAAGAAAAGAAGCGTTCATCCCAGATTGAAATAAAAAATCATGTAAAAACAAAAATAGTGACTGTTGTATAAATATCCCACTACAGATGGTAAATGCAAGTCATATCAGATGCTTACCAATGGCGGTGACGCAAGAAGTGCAGACCAAGCTTGTCAGTTATCTCCGCAGCATTCTTGCATTGGGAAGATCCTGTTTAATAAATAAACAAACTATATGAGACAGAGCACTCACTACAACATGCTCACAAGGATGTTTTTACTTTTTAAGCACATATAGGGTTTCAAAATTGTAAACTCTATTGATAATTGTTACTAGGGCTCATGCCAAGAAATGAATTTTCCAAGAGATGTAACCATGGCCACTGGTTTGAAGCCGGCTGAAAGTATTTGTTAGGGTGTATACCAATAAATGAACTTTTAGCCTCCATGTATACCCTAAACTAAATCAATTCCAATAAACCAACCTATGCCTTCGCTACTTTGCTGCTGCTAGGTATGCTCCTAGGTAAGATTCTGATGGGTAAACACCCGCCTACTGGTGCTAGATCTACTGATGAACCAACTGGGTCAACGTATTCGATTGGTTCAACAAGCTCTGGTTCAAATGCTGCTACTGGGTCGTCTTAATTATTCCATACTTACTCAATATCTGCTTATGCTACTGGATGTGCTTATGCTTATGCTTATACCGGTGGTTCTAGCTATCTAACTGGTTCAAGATAAACTGCCCATAGAATTTGAAAGGGCAACTGGATCTACTGTAGGGTCTACTACCGCCGATGGTACTGGATATGGATCCACAGCTTAAACAACGGAATCGACTGGTTCAACTGGATCGACTGATGCTGCCTATGTCTATGTCTATACCTATGCTGGCACGCTTCTGGATTTACCATGAACTTATTAAGACGGCTATGCCGCTTTTGGTACTGGTTCAAGGTAAGCTACTGATGCTTATGGCTATCGATCCGGAACTAGGTATGCTGCTGGTAGCTTTGGATCTCACTACTATCAGAATCTGGCTATCGATCTGGTTAAGATGCTTACCTTGGTAGGGTTATTTTCCTTAAAAAGATTCTATTTTTTTGGTACGGATATGTTCTTTATGCAGGCTGTATGTTCAGGTTGCTCCTGTAGGCTGCTGTATTAATCTAGAAGCTGCCAGCATCATTTTCTTGTTTTCAATGTTGCTGTTCTGATTAGATTGCTGAGCTCTGTATCTTCAATGTTTCTGATCAAATAAATACCATAAGTTATGTACAAGAAAGATAAAATTAACTTGGATACTCAGTGTGTATGTTCTGAGTTGGTTATTTTGGTGCTAAGATGAAGCTCTGCACATCTTGATCATACCCTCATTGTTGTCAAATTTGTTGGAATATCTAATCCCAACATCATTAGCTCCCCATGTTGACCTGTCCTTATCTTATCAGCATTAGATCACAATCATATCCCAGCATTAAAGACGAGGATCTGATTTGGTCTTATCTTCTCCAACTACTCTGTTGACTGTTAGCTATCTCCTTTATTGACCGTCGATGCTTGATTGCCTATATATTGTTGAGTCTGTCTTGCTTTCTACTTACTCTCACATGAGTCCAGCTCTGTAGAGCTGTAACCTGTAAGGGTATGAGCTGAAGCTCAGAAAGTCTCTGTAATGTTTTCATTATGATCAATATTAAATTTCTGTCATTTGGTATCAGAGCCCTTCAAGTCTTGGGCTGTAGTTCTGGTGGTCTGGACTGCTGAGAGTTCATTGTCAACAAGAAAGCTTGAAGAGCCTGCGTTGATGCTGTTGCTGTTTGAAAGACAGCTGCAAGATCCAAGGAGAGTAGAGGAAGTCTCAGAAATAAAAGAAGAGGTCCCAGATCGTAAGCTTTGAGGAGCCCATCAGTAAAAGGAAGAGATCGTAAGCTGGGAGAGTGTCTCTGTAGCCGATGGTGAATCGGAAGGATTGATATCGCCATGAAAAGTCCAGTTACTGTTTGTTGAAGGTCGCTGGTATTCGTTGCTGAACCTGTCAAAGGAAGTGTAAGCGCTGTCTGAAAAGAAGACAGCGTAAGGAAAATATCGCAGCTGTTTGTTGAGCAGATCTGAAGATTGCCAGAAGATTGTAGATGGCTATGTAAGTCATTGTTGTTATTGTGTGCTGAACGCAAAAGTTGGAGAGCTACTGGTTGAAGAATTGAAGCTGTGAAGGTTAGAAGGAGCCGATGGGGAATCTGTGTGAAGAAATCGCTGCCAGAAGGATTTGTAGATCGATGGTAGTGTTAATCGCAGTGCACTCCTAGTCTTTAATTCCGCTAAGAGAAGGTTCTATACAGCCTCTACCTGATCGCAGCCAAACAAAGTGTAGTCAATCAGAATGAAGGAGATTGATGCTTGAAAGAGTTCGTTGCTTGGAAGGAGATTAAGTTGTTGTCAAAGGAGAAAGCACCAAATTAAAAGTGAGCGATCGTTGTTTGTTGGCAAGTCAGGAGATCGTTGTTAAGGAGAGCTAACCAAAGAATGGAAGCATAGAGAAAAAGGTGCGCCGATCACAGAAGGGATGCTGGGAGGAGATCGTGGTCGTAGTAGCCGCTCCTGTCCAAATAGCTGAAGCTGGACTCCCCTTTGTTGAGTCGAGCCCACTAGGGCACGGAGAACTCAGAGGCGGTTTGTGTGCCGTTCTATGTCTTGTACAGCGTGGCAAGAGGTGTTGTGGTGCCCTTGCTTGTGTGGCAGCTGAGCTGTTTTTATTTGGGCGGCAGGGCAGACAGTGTTATGCCCAGGTGGCTGGTGCAGTGCTGGAAGGGCATTGTGATCTAGGCTATATTAGCCAGTGTCTTGTAGGTTGTGTGTGTGGGAAATTTACAACTACAAGGAATAGGGCTTTCTGTATTCACATGTGGATGTTGGTGTGGTGCATGTGTGATGCTTGTGTAAGCTGTTTTTTGTTACTCTGCTGAGACGTGTGTTCTGGTTTGGGGGTAAAAGTGTTTACATGATTTGTTGTGAGGGGTGCATGATCGATTGTACCCAACACCCCCAATGTTTTTAATATTGATGATCCATGTATCTGAAAAGGAATCCTACACAACTAGCGAGTACAACGGCTAGTTACCCATGTATCTTGGTAGATGGAATTCTTTTTATATGGACTCAATAATGAATTTTGATGTAGGTACACATGGAGAAAAGCCCAGAGTGATGATGGTTTCCCCATGATGTTAATTTGTGGATCCATAAGTACGCTTGGTTTATGGTAATCCAAAACCATTTGTTGAGAGGTTTGTGGTTTGCCGAAACCACTTGTACCATTTGTTGAGAGGTTTGTGGTTAGCCAAAACCATTTGAGTGTGAAGTTTGTGGTGATCTTGAAACCACTTGTATGTGAGTATGTGAGTTTGTGGTGATCTTGAAACCACTTGTATGTGAGTATGTGAGTTTGTGGTCATCTGAAACCACTTGTATGCATGGTTTGTGGTTAGCAAAGCCTAGTAAGATTCCTGAGCACCTGCAGTGTGACTCTACGGGAGGTGTTGAAGAAAAACAAAGATTTCACACCTGAATTGACGATGGACTAGCTATCAAGAAGACCAGAGCTCATGGTTGCAGATGCCGAAGCATCAATGGAAAAGATTAAGAAAGTATTTGGAATTCGTAGTTGAGATTAAGGGGGAGTGTTGGAATATCTAATCCCAACTACATCATTAGCTCCCCATGTTGACCTGTCCTCATCTTATCAGCATTAGATCACAATCATATCCCAGCATTAAAGACGAGGATCTGATTTGGTCTTATCTTCTCCAACTACTCTGTTGACTGTTAGCTATCTCCTTTATTGACCGTCGATGCTTGATTGCCTATATATTGTTGAGTCTGTCTTGCTTTCTACTTACTCTCACATGAGTCCAGCTCTGTAGAGCTGTAACCTGTAAGGGTATGAGCTGAAGCTCAGAAAGTTTCTGTAATGTTTTCATTATGATCAATATTAAATTTCTGTCAAAATTTAGCGTAGGAGGAATTGATCCAAACTTGCGTGCATTATGACTAGAAGCCATCTGATTGCTGCAACCCCAAAGAAATGTCTTCAAGAAAACAAACATCAAATGAAATGAAACCCTAAAGCAACAAGAGAACCATCATTACATACCTCAATGCAGTGAAAGGCTCACGGTCACAAATACAATTGAAATTGATGTCCACAGAAAGCTTTTCTTTGTGTAGTCCACTACCTGTCTTTGCTAGGCAATCACCAATCTCATTGTACTGATTTTGGCTATAAGCCTTTACCTTGTGTATGCACAGTACCTTCTTTGATGCACTTGCTACTGCAACAATCTTTTCTAGCAAATTTATTTGACCGTTGAAATGTACTGAATATCCATAGTTGACGTACAAGTATAGAAGTCGAATTGCTTCTAAGGAATCTGTAAACACATGAATGGTATTTCCTTTGTAATAATGAGCTACTCTGGTATAAAACTCCAAAGCCTCCAATATTGCCTGCAACTCCATTGTAAGTACATCAGCTACTTCTCCCAACCGAGCTCTTCCACTCATCATCCCACACCCACAAATCAGGAATGCAAAACCAGATTCCCCATTGGATTTGACTGAACCATCAGTCAACATGCAGCAGCATGCATTTGTCATCTGGTGGACCCCTTTTGTCTTCCATCCAGGATACTTGCAACACTTTTCGATCTCTCCATGCTGCCTGCAACAGCAACAGGAATTGCCTGTTCTAAACTTCAATTTCTTCCACGGGATAAATGAATCTGAAGGTGCTGTATTCGGACGTACTATGTCCTTGCATATTAACAAATTCTTTATACCGGCCTCAGCCATGACATTGAGCTCATTGTCTTGAATTACGTTCTACTTTCATGGATTAAGAATGCAAGAATTGCAGCCTTGACACTTTAAAAACAAAAAAATCGCGTCTTTTAAAGTTCTTTATCCTGTAAATTATGATAAACAAGTCTTTGGCGGTGACTTGATGATATTTTCATGTACGATGATATTTTCTTGCACGCGGCATGCATGGCCTTAACGATGCTAATTGCTTAGGTGTCTCGTGCGGGTCTGTTTTCCGCGTTCCTCTAAACGGTTGCCGTTACAATCAGCAGTTAACAGTCAGTACCGTCAGCAGTTGGAAGCAGCCATGTATTGCCATGTGGCAGTTAAAATTAGACAGCTATTGGTGAAAGTCAGCTAGCCCTATGATAAAATCGAATAGTTCTATTGGAAGAGCACACTTTTTAACTTATACCATGCTAGAGCAATGATAAGCTTATCTATTTAATTTTAGTGATCACTTCTAGATGAGTGGGACAAGCTGCATTAAGAGAATACGTATCTTTTATCTCTTGAAGAGTCCTTTGTTCAACCTTGGTTGTGATGTCAATAAGTCAATCTTTGTATTGATCTCAAATCAATATTGTGATATTATAAGGTATAAGAAAATCAATCTAAAACATATTTTTTGAAGGGTTTACATCCTATTCTATTTAATCTAGTTACATTACTCAAAGGAATCCATTGTGTTAAACAATTGTCATCTAGGTCTTAGGGTCAAAATCCAACAAGTACACATTGAACTGATGCAAGTTGGCTTCCATCTAGACACACATGTAAATACCAACTAATAATCTAATCTTAAGACCCTTTTACATCATTTAATGGTTATTCAAAAACATATTAATTACTAGACATGAATTAAACCCATATTAACCATATCCTAGTTTTGTGTACTTAACATTTTTGTATAATACAAACCATAAAGTTTAGTATACCATTGTCCACATAATAGATACAAAGGAAAACACCATACCATATTTGGTAATACATCCATTGATTAATTCTTATTGAAAAAGTTCATCACAATGAACACAATTTGCATATTAAGAGTAGGTAAACTATCTATCCCTGGTTAAATTTTTAACACCCTCATACCATAATGGATTAATTCAACATCATCATTAATTATAAGGTTAGAAGATTTCCTTAGTTCATACATAGCCATGTTGATAATGAAATTATCACGCCCTTATTTCTTGGAGGGAATACTTCACTAGTTCCTTGAAGCTAACCAATTCCATTTATACTTGAAAATGATCCAAGACACAAAGCCATAGAGTTCAACACACAAAATCCTTTTATCATTTTAATGTAGAGATGTTTAGGGGCATTCTCACATATTTACATCAAGACAATCCATAATGACAATAAATATAAAAAATCATACAAGACTAGAGAAGGTTTTGGAAAGCCAAACACAATAAATCTTAGATTAGATATGCTTGATGATGTGTTATCTCTTTATTAGCTTAGGAATATATAGTGGGGACATATTAAGTTAAAGGTAATATGAATTCCAACTTCTAGATGAAGCACACTCAAGAGGGAGCGATGCTAAGGTTTAGGAACAAGCTCAAACCTTGGATCTATTCCCTAAACCATCCCCTATGGACTTAGGTCTAGGGGCATCCTTCACCCAAGAATAAAGTTGCATGTATCCTAATAATAATATCTCAATTGTATTTTCTAAAACTAGGAAGAGATCTACAATCTTACTAAAGGATCAAGTATCAATTATAATTTCCTAATTTCTAACTCAAAACATTTATGAAGGATATATTAGACTTAAGGGTCTATGTCTAGATTTTGATGTTTAGTTGATTATTTTATCATGTTTAATAATTTACCAAACTTGAAATCCCATCAGTTTCACATACCCTGACACAAAAGCCCATAATTTTTTTTATTTTTTTTTCAATCTTAAGGGTATAATCCTAAAACTTATGTATCATTGTTAGGTCATAGTTCTAGTAAAATTTTGAGGTCATCTTAATAAAAAATCAACTACCATTCCAACATCAATATTTACATCTCTTGAGTTTGATGAATTATCCTCAAAATATCATCATGCCTCTTTCCCCTTCATTAAATTCAGAGTTACACAATATCACAAGCACTCTTACCCTCAATTTTAAATACATTGCTACTCTTAGAACAATGCCATATCCTATCAAGATTTAGTGATATCAACTATCACAACAATATGTTATGTCATCATTCATGTAATGTCAAGTAAACTTAGGAATGTAGAACCTAATTCAATAAGTTATGGTCATGTTTTAATACGACAACACCATACAAGGGGAATACCCTCCATCAAATATTTAGTTAATTACAAACCAACTATAACTTGATGATAGTTAACAAATGGTGCAACCTTAAAATAGGGGTAAAAAGATAAATCTTTGGTGTACTTGAAAGTAGAAGTATTAACATAATTTCTATTTTTTTAAGATAGTTTACCCTCTAAATCAATGTGTTAGTGACAAATACAAGTTTAGTCTAAAACTTGTGTCATTTAACCAAGTCCCAAGATTTTTAGATAGTCAAATTTACCAACCTACAACCACTATAAGTAGATGGTGAGGATGCACCTTGTATTCAATATAATCAAATAGTCCATATGCAAGTGAATTGTTAGAGATGAAGTAAAAGAATTTTATATGACTAGATATAAAATATTTAATAGTCATAAGAAATTTAAAACACATAGTATAAACAATTGGGTCTTTGAAGCCGACACCATAAAAGCCCTTTGGAGAAAGGTCCTACGTGTTATCATGGAGTACATAACTATGGATGGTCATTTCACCAGGGTCTACGGTTATCACTTTGCCCTGCTCAACCAATTCTACTATAAGGTAAGGGTTTCTTTTCCCTACTATCTTCTTTGTTCTTTGAGGAAAAGTTTGGATGACCATAAGAAAAACTCTAGAAGATTTCCTATTTTGCATATTGGCTTGATTAGATTAATTGTGGAGCATTCCCAAAAAATTCCCATCCCTGCTAATTTGGAAGCTTCCCCTGATTCTGAGGAAGACGACACTGAACCCAGCTACTTGGGGTTTCTGCCCAATTTAAGTCCATCTAGAGCTATCCTTAGCCCGCTTGCTATCCATTCTAGCAAGATTAACCCTAACCCACCTTCTGTTAAAGCTCGTGCTGTGCTTGAGTCAGGAAGCCCCTCCCTCAATACCAGTTTTGTTGACAAGAATCCCCAAGTTAAAAACCTTGTATCGTACTCTGAAGATTCTCCTGACTCTGAGGCGTCTGGTGCTAACAATATTGAGCCCTTTGCTGATCCGTCGTCGAATAGAAATGCTAGAACTAGCTCCCCTGTTACTCCTGACCTTGCCAATACTTGTCTCAACTCTGATAGGAATCCCTCTGTGGATGTTATGAATTTAGCTAGAAATAATGCTAATATCCATTTAAAACTTTCAAAATTGACTTTCAATGAAATTAACGAGTTAAAGATAAAAAATTGGGCCCTCAAAGTAAATTGGAAGAGCTGGGTGCCAAGGTAGCAGTGATGGAATAGAAAGAGATGGAATGAAGAGACTACAGTCTCAGCAAAGATACTCAGTTCCAAGCTGGAAAGAACAAAAATGATGATATTGAGGTGGAGAAAATGAAAAATACTATCAAAATTATTGCTGAGAAAAACAATTGCATGGGTAGACACAATGCAATCATTATCAATGCCATGACCGAGAAATTAGACAAAGCCCAACAAGGATCTCTGGTGGTTGACCTGGAGGAGACCAATGAAAGAAACCAAAAGGTGGATGCTGGTATTTCCAAGAGAACTAGGGCCAACCTGAAGAGGAAGGCTCCCCCCACTCCACATATGATTCAAAATTTTAAGAAGGGGGTTCATGATATGTAGAACTTGGAGGCCGAGACAGAGTCTGTCTTGAAGATGCTGGGTTAATTGCTACTAGTTTTTTGCTGGCTTTTCAGCTGGCTTTTTTGCTTGACCTTTCTAGTCTTCTACGGTTGGTTGCTACTTTTTCTAGTTTTCATCTTTTGTGCAGCTGGTTATTTATGATAGACTTTTCTTTCCTTTCTTTATGCTGTAAACTTTGTGGTTTTAGGTCCCTGTAAAACCCATTTTACCCTTTATCAAAAACAATTGGGTCAACTAACTATTACCGCATTTCTCAAAGGTTTTTCAATGCTCTATGCACAAATTTAAAATTAAAGATTTGAATGCTAAACACACTCTTTACCAATCATTTAAAATTTACCTCTATTTATCCCATAAGGATTAGACTATTCAATTGCATAAATAATCATTTATTGAACATTTTCAACTCAATAATGTAAAGTGCAATTGAATAGAAACCCTTTAATTTGAGATTTATAGAAAATACTTAAAGCATTACAATGAATAAATATTATCTTAATGTTTATAGTGATTTCATCAAGTAGTGTAAGTTGATATCCTTCTTATGCCAATTAAAACATTGAAAATTTAAACAAGGATATCTAGAGGACGACATTATGAGTGCATACTATAATAGGTGTGAAAATATGGTTTCTTAGTAGGCCTATAAAGAAAGATAACTATTACTATGGAATCACAAAAAACTACACTTACAAGCCAATTTATAATTCAATTAAAATTTGAATGTTTCACATATAAATAAGATGCTTAAGGTTTAACTCAAGAATATTTTAGACTATCTTATAATTTTCTTGGTAAGGGTATTTCTTGAATATATTCTAAAAAATTTATGCTAGATAAGTAAAGTGTTAGTAAGATTCCACTAGATGTCTAAGGATGTATAGAACTGTATACATGTATGTTTCTAATTAAGGTAGTACTAAAAGTTTTATGTTGTTTGAGTACTCCATTAAACTTAAAAAATCAATAACTACAAAGTTTACATGATATATACCTTTTCTAATCATTTGAATGTTGGCATCTAAATTTTATTAATATTATTTTATTAGCATCTACCTTCATCTGAAGGTCCTTTGTCATGAATATTTAATACTATTTTGACTGCTCGAGGGGACCTTTTTTCAAAGGTTCCTTTTAATGAATGTACCTTCAAACAAAGGAAAAACCTTCAATTGAAGGTACAAATGAAGGTTCTTAGCTAGACACTTTCAATGTCTAATTCAAATTTTCCTCAAAAATTTCAATTTCAAACCTCAGGTTGGATCTTCAAATGGAATTAATTTGACAAGATGATTTTAATGATTGCACTCCTTGAAAAGAGCTTTGTACCAAGTTTAATTTTAGTATATTTTTATTTTACTATGAATTTATTGTGTATGTTTTACTAAACATAGGTTTTTCATTGAACATTAAGTTCTTTATTCTACACATGTGAAAAAATAGTAAAATATTGATTTTTTTTTTCTAAAAGTATCTATGCACTAAGTATTGATTTCCCTTTTTAGTAAAAAATAATTTGAAATTTTATATTTATGAAACTAGTTATGCGTTATGACATACACCTATGTCCAAATTATAATTACTTTGAATTCAAAATTAATTAAAAAAATGTAATAGAAAATAATGAAAAAATATTCATGTGTCAATGGGGTTGTGCAAGTAAATGTGGAGGTCATATGGTTCTCAAGATGGAGATCCAGGTTTGAATCCCCAAAAGTGGTATCTTAAGTTGGAATTCCAAGTGGTGGCTCTTAGACTTCCACTGTGGCTTCTTAGTTGAATAAAGTTGAATATGTTGAATGGGAGGAGGTCCCCCTTATGACCTCTATTGGTGTGGGGCCAATCTAGATAATCCCTCCTTACTAATCAAAAAATGAAAAATAATTCATATACTAGATGTTGATATTACAAATCCATATTTTATTAATTATAATTATATCCTTTCTTAAAAAAACAATGTATTACAACATAAATATATTCACTTTAAAAAAAAATTAATTTACTATAATTTTTTATAAAAATTTACATTAATGAATGCATAAAATGTATATTTAGAATCTACACACAAATCACTAGTTTGAATTGATGAGGAGCATTTGGGTACAGGCATGATCTTGCATCAACCAAAAAGATGTTCATTTTTGTTTCATTTTTTGCTTGTTCGGTTCTCTTTTTCCAGGAAAGGGTGGATGTAACTTTGAATGGAAAAGACATTCAATGAGAAAATACCAATTCTTGACATAGTTGCTTAATTAATGAAATAAATTGAAGCAAACATAAGATTGAATCTATTGAATTCCAAGAGCATAATTTATTTGCATTAAAGATTCTCGATTAGTCAACAAAATGAAACCTTCTATATCTTTTGTCTCCAAATATTGACTATCCTTTGTGCATGACTTTTGATATTTATATTCCCTCAATGGAAACCACATAGACTATTACAAAAAGGAATTTGAAAGGCACCCTATATAAGAAAGGGAAGAGAAAAAAATGCGACCCATAGAGGTAAGGGAGGCTTTTGGTTTTAATGGGAAAGCTAGTGCCATTAGGGATATGATATATTTTCTTAAATAAAAGTAGTTTGAAGAGGCAACAAAGTGAGCTTGTGGGCTACACACAAAAGTTTAGAAGATGGTGATATGATTTGCAAAAAAAAGAACAAAAAAAGATAAAAAGTTAGAATTAGTACGTGGTTGAAGAGGGAATACATCGACCCATACATAACAAGGGATTCAATGGAAATGTAAAAAGGTAGAATTAAAATGTAGATCTAAAACCAAAGACAAAGGGGTGCAAGTTTAAGATGAATAAGTGGTTCTAGGTTAAATATGTTGAAGGGGAGGAGGTCCCTCTTGTGACCTCCACTGGTGTGGGGCCAATCTAAATAATCCCTCCTTACCAATCAAAAAGAAAAAATTATTCATGCACTAGATGTTGATATTAAAAATTTATATTTTATTAATTATAATTTTATCTTTTCTTAACAAAAACAATGTATTACAACATAAATATATTCACTTTTAAAAAAAAATTATTTACTATAAAAAGTTTTTAAAAGTTACATTAAAAGAAGCATAAAATATATATTTAGAATCTACACACAAATCATCACAAATCACTAGTTTGAATTGATGAGGAGCATCTGGGTACAAGCGCAATCCTGTGTCAACCAAAAAGATGCTCATTTTTGTTTCAATTTTGGCTTGTTTAGTTCTCTTTTGCAAATAAAACATGGATGTAACTTTGAATGGAAAAGAAATTCAATGAGAAAATACCAATCCTTGACATACTTGCTTGATTAATGAAATAAATTGAAGCAATTAGAAGAGTAAATCTATTGAATTCCAAGAGCATAATTTATTTGCATTAAAGATTCTCGACAAGTCAAAAAAATGAAACCTTCTATATATTTTTTCTTCGAAGATTGAATATCCTTCACATGAATTTTGATATTTCTATTCCCTTAATGGAAACCGCATAGACTATTACAAAAATGAATTTGAAAGACACCCTATGTAAGAAAGGGAAGATAAAAAAAATGTGACCCATAGAGGTAAGGAAGGCTTTTGGTTTTAATGGGAAAGCTAGTGCCATTAGAGAGATGGTATATTTTCTTAAATAAAAATATTCAGTTTGAAGAGGCAACAAAGGGAGCTTGTGAATACAAACAAAAGTTTAGAAGATGGTGATATGATTTAAAAAAAAGAAGAAGCAAAAGACAACAAATTAGAACAAACATGTGGTTGAAGAGGGAATAATCAACCCATACATAACAAGGGATTCAATGGGAATGTAAAAGGGGAAAATTAAAATGTAGATCTAAAACAAAAGACAAAGGGGTGCAAGTTTAGGATGTAGAACAGGCCAAAAGAAAACAAAGAGAAGGCATCAAACAAGAGTTAAAAGGAAGGTGCACCAAGTCAAGAGATTAAGACAAAGGAAGGTGCACCAAGTCAAGAGATTAAGTCAAGAGATTAAGGCATCAAACAAGAGTTAAAAGGAAGGGAAGCACATAATTTGAAAAGGGGAAACACTTCACTGAGAGAAAATATAGAGAAGGCCAATCCAAAGAGAAGCACACACATTTTCTAGGAAGACATGTGATAGGGGCTGTGTGAAAGGAAGAAGAGGAGTATGGGAAACTAGGTTAAAACTTGAATATAGAACAAAATGCTAGATGAACAAAGGAATTTTAATAATGCAAAAACAAGAGGAAAAGAAGCAATGGGAAGATGGGGTCGAGCTCACAAATTTGGTGATATGTTGTTTGTAATAGGTAACCAAGTTGACTAGTTGGAAATTGGCATAGATAGCATGGTGTGAGATGGTAAATTGGAGAGTTCCTAAGTGAAGTGCAAATTAGAGGAACATTTTTGTTCTAGAATAGAGGAAAGGGGTAGAATGGCTATCTATGAAAAGTGAGGCCATTAAAGGCTATTGGATTGTAAATTATATTTGAATAAATAAAATTGAAGTTTATCTATAATTGTTTATTAATTTATTTTTAAATTAAGGAAAAGCATTGTCGATGGATTTTTATTTTGTGTTTTGTGTAAATGGTTGATGGGAAAAAGGGGGTATACCTTCTTGCATCAATTGGTATTAGAGAAAGCAGTATTGAGTGTGGAGAGGATCCTCCAGGACCCATGAGTGTTCTATGAACAAATCATCGATTGGGAGGTAGTTTGTACATAGAAGAAATTGTGTGAAGCAGTAGAGAAGAAGCTCAAGAGGGTTGTTGCGGCTAGAGGAGTCAGTAGTAGAGAGCTTGAAGTCACAAAGGAATTTGTTTTGAGAGTGATGAAAAATTGTGAGAGGTGAGATTGTAGTAGAAAAAGATGGGTTGGGTTGTGAGGAGACCCGTGTGAATACTATTTTGGCAGCAACTTATTGGGATAGAGTGGAGGATGAGATGCTTGAAAAAATGGGATAAATAGTTTATGAAGAAGTAGGGAAGATTGAGGTGAGGCTCAAGAAGTTGGAAAAGAATGAGCTGGGAAAAGTGAGAGGAATGTATAGAGATGAGCGAGAAGAAGAGTGAGAATAGTAGCTTGAGATGGAAAGAGGAAGATGTAGCCCCTACTAAAATAGATGAAGAAATTGTAGTATAGATATGTCACGAGGAAGGCATGACAAGAGAAGAAGAAAGGACTGAAGTGAACATGAAAGAGGTCATAGTAGATGGTCAAGGTGAACCATATTTGTTTGTGCAACTGTTGGTAATTGAGGAAGAATGGATGATGAAGTTTGTTGGTGCATCAAAGAGATAAGAGAAAAAGGTTGCAATTGGAAAGGAGGTGGAATATGTCGTAGTGAAATTCGAAGTTGCAATTGTGAATGCAGATGAGGTAAATCAGTTCAGTGATTTTTTTTTTTATAGATGTAGTAGTATAAGGTGATATGGATAGAAAACAAGAGCATCTAGTAGATGTTACATGGTTGTGTGTAGAGTTGGTTAAGGATGTTGTAGGATATTGGTGGAGGTGGATGGTTAGAGGTGGGTTTGAACCCATAAAAGAGGATAGGAGTTTGGAAAGAATTTGGTGGAGGAGGTTTGGATTTGGTCCATACATGAGTCCATGAAGGGAAATATGAAGGAGATGTTGTGTTACTCGAGGGGGTGGTGTGCGCTCCAACATGATGTTGGGAAAGGTGGAAAAAAATTGAACTAGAACACTTTGAACATCAAAGGAGTTCACTACAGGTTGATGGAAACTTGGAAGAATAGTACAACTACTCAACTCCACTATTGTGAGCCTATGCTCACAATATTTCTACTCAACATGTTTGATGCAGGAGCATCTAGGTACAAGTATGATCCTATGTAAACTAAAAATATTTTGTTCATTTTTGTTTCAATTTTGGGTTATTTGATTCTCTATTGGAACGAAAACGTGGATATAATTTTGAATGGAAAATAAATTCAATGAGAAAATGCTAATTCTTGGCATAGTTGCTAGACTAAGAAATAAATTGAAGAAATTAGAAGAGTCAATCTATTGAATTCTAAGAACATAATTGGTTTGTATTAAAGATTCCTGAGGAGGTAGCAAAAAATGAAACATTCATATCTTTTGTATTAGAAGATTAAATATCCTTCAAATGACCTTTGATATTCCTATGCCCTCATTGTAAACCACATAAACTATTACAATAGAAATTTGAAAGGTACCCTATGCAAGAAAGGGAAGAGGAAAAAAATGCGACCTATAGAGGTAGGGAAGGATTTTGGCTTTCATGAGAAAGTTTGCTTCCTTAGGGAGATGATATATTTTCTTAAATAAAAATAGTTCAAGAAGAGGCGACAAAGGGAGCTTGTGGGTTGCATGTAGAATTTTAGAAGATGGTGATATGATTTGAAAAAACAAGAAAAGAAAAAGGTCCAACAAATTAGAATATGCATGTGGTTGAAGAGGGAATGGATTGACCCATACATAGTAGTGGATTCAATGGGAATGTAAAAAAAGAAAGAATTAAAATACAATTCTAAAATAAAAGAAAAATGGGCACCAAGTTTAGGATGAAGAATAGGCGAAAAGAAGATAAAGAGAAGGCATTGAACCCGAGTTAAAAGGAAGGTGCACCAAGTGGAGATATTAAGGAGGAGTAGCACATAATTTGAAAAGGGGAAAGGTTGCATTAAGAGAAAATATAGAGAAGGCTGATCCAAAGAGAGGCCCACACATTTTCTAGGAAGACATGTGATGGGGGCTGTGTGAAAGGATGAAGAGGAGTATGGGCAGTTGGGTTAAAAATTGAAGGAAAAACAAAATCCCAGATTCAAAGGAATTTGAATAATGCAAAAACAAGAGGAAAAGAAGCGATGGGAAGATGGGGTCGAGCTAAAAAATTGGGTTAGATGTTGTTTGTAATAGGTAACCAAGTAGACTAGTTGGTAATTGGCATAGATAGCATGGTGTGATGTGGTAAATTGGAGATTTCTTGAGTGAAGTGAAAATTGGAGGAAGATTTATGTTCTAGAATAGAGGAAAGGGGCATAATAGATTCAAATTTGAGCAGAGCAGTGCAAACTTCAAAGTGTTGGACTTCTAAAGGTAGTGAGCTAAAGGCATCCATAATATTTTGAATAAGGTCGTGAAAGTGTTGGAGTAATTGTGGTGGATTCCTTGTTGTATTGAGATAGTTTTCTCTATGTAGTATTCTTCTTCTATCTTCTTTTAATATTCTAAGCAATGGGCTTTGGCTATGAGCTCTATTGGATAGTGTGTCCTATTTTGATACTGAGCTCTTGTATTGATTTTGAAATTACTTATATTATGAGCTAATCCTCATCATGGTTTTCCTATAATTTGGTTTTCCACATAAATATGGTGTTCTCTTATGTATGGTGTTGTTTCAATTTATGTTATCTGCATTTCATGATTAACTACTTTAACAAAATAAGGGTTTAATGAATGCTTGTGGATCTAATTATTGTTGAGGGTATTCATGTTTTAATTTGATACAATGGATTCCCTCCCCCCTCTATCAGTTGTCTTATGGGTATGTGCAGGATCATCATGGAAGAAACAAGCCCTTAAGTGGCAAAAAATTTAAAAACATCAGAGTTAGGCAACTTGATGTAAAAATTTGAATAAGTTATCTATATTATTTCAAAAATATCTAAGAATAGAATTTGTAGCATATTGAATGTAGTTTCTAAACTAATAGGTTTGTTTTTAAAAAAAAATCTATTTGGTGAAAATTTGAAATTTCAATGCAATAGTACTTAAATTTTAGGGAAAAATAAAGAAGTAGGTGTATGTTTGACCACCCTAACCACAATAAAATGATAATATTTTACATATCAGTAGAGGAATCATGTCTCGATGTGATGCATATTTTTTTTGTAATTTTTTTCATTCTAAATAATTAATTATGATTTTTTATTATAAATTTTAAAAATATAAAACTTGTATGTCGACCACCTTAACTTGGTCAAAAATTCATGACATTCAATTTTTTTTTTAATTATATAGTATGCGAAGCATAGAATGTGACGCATGTTTTGGATTCAAAAATGTGATACTGTTTAAAATTTATAGATTTTTTTCAATCAGCCTATCTATCAGGACTTTAGTCGTAATTCAAATAGAAAATGAATAAAAATTACTTATTAAATTCAAAGTAAAACATAATTTATATTGGTGGAAAGCTAAGAATCTCCTTTAAAACCCTTTTTGTTTCATCAATTTTGGGTTAAAAAAGTCATCAGCCACATACCCATCATATTGCCACTTTTTTGGCCCGTCATGATCCTGCACATACCCTTATTAATTGAACATTTTTGGATACAACAATGAGGATACCTCGCTTTGATAAACATGTGAAACCTAAAAAATAATTTGTCCATAATAATTTTTTTTGAGGATCTTATCATGGAATGAAATAAAAGGAACAAAAATATTGAGTCATTCTTATGCATGTATCCCTATGAATGGAAAGAGGAACTATTATTCTATATATATAAGAATATTAAAATTCATATAACATAAATTATTTTTATTCTATACAAAGTTCCTTCAAAATTAAAAATACCATAAAATATGAAACAATTAAAAAGCTTATACCTTTATTAGAATCCTTCACTACCATATTATAGATGAAATCTATGAGTTGGTATGATCAATTTAATAGGTTGATCAATCAATTGAGGTTGGTTTTATTCAAATTAATGGTGGGACATAGCCTTTAGTTATATATAGAGAAAAATAATTTGTTATATGAATTTTAATATGCCAATATTAAATATCTTTGTCATTAAAATAAATTTAGATGGAATAAAAATCTAAATTATTTAAAAATGTGTCTATATAATAATTACACTAACAAGAATTCCCTTACTGAGGAGCTCTAGAAAAATAATACAAATTAATGATAAGATTAAATTGACTACTATGAACTAAATCTTAGTTTTTATTTTTTCAAAAATCACCATAAATGTGTAATAAACACCCTTGGTTACAATTTTTATTTTTAGTTTCATTATACCATCAACATCAAGAAGTTTCCTATTTTAAAACCTTACTCTACCATAACAAGGGTAGTAGCTCTACACCATAACTATGTAGTCTTGCACTAAACAACATGAGCTCATGCAACAATACAATTCTCTCTAGACCTAGACCTAATCATTGATGGTGAATTCGATATGGCCTTTCCTATACATATTTTTGTGGGAATTAGAAGAAAAATAGTTCACATACTAAAATAACAATACTTCATGACCATAATCCATGTAGGGGCCAACTTATACTTACTTCACATGCATACACATAGGGATTAACTCATTTATAGAACATATATAAATGATGCTATTGAATTATGTATACACCACCTAAACATATTATGATTGCTTCACACATCACATATAGACAAGACATGTTTAATTCATGCATACATCACACATGTAAAATGTGAATAACTTTAACAATATCACATGTACACATAATGACTAATGGGAAAAATGGGAAGTGGTGGCAACCTTATTGCAAGGATCCCATTTACCTAGTTCAATAATATAAAAAATTAAGGTAAATTTGAATTAGAGAGAGGAATGTTAGTGCTTCCCATATTGCATAGTGGGCATCATCCATTCTCTCATATCATTGCTATCTATGATGATGAACAAGCATCCCATACTAATTTTCATCATCAACAAGGCCATAAGTGTAATGAAATTCATTGCATAAGGCCATTAATAAGATTTCTATAGTTCATTAATCATTTATGTTATCATACATCCGTAAGTTTCATAATGAATATGTCTTATGATCTAATGACATACCCAAGGCTAGTACCTAGATACTATTGATCACATGGACTGAATTAACAATCAAAACCATGAAAGCCATACCTTAGGTAAGCATAACATATGACCATACACATTTCATCTAATACAACAACATCAATACTAAATTTCCAAGATGGTTAGATCCTAACATCCATCACCTTCATGCTATTGGCCAAAGCTCCTCTAAATTCAAAAAAAATGGTAGCTCTTGGCATATATAACCTACATACATTATTGGTGAAAGTAAGCTAGCCCTAGGATAAAATCGAATAGTTTTATTGGAAGAGCACACTCTTTAACTCATATCATGATAGAGAAATGCTAAGATTATCTATAAATAACTTCATAAGTTTTATAATTTTAATGATCACCTCAAGATAAGTGGGACAAGCTACATTAAGAGAATAAGTATCCACTACCTATGTTGTTGTAGATTTCTTTGTTCAACCTTCATTGTGACGCCAATAAGTCAACCCTTGTATTGATCTCAAATTAATATTGTGAAATTAGAAGGTACAATAAAGTTAATCTAAAAAATATTATTTGAAGGGCTTACACCCTACTCTAGTTAATTTAGTTATATTATCCAAAGTAATCTATTATGTTAAACATCTATCGTCTAGGTCTTAGGATCAAAATCCAACAAGTACACATTGAACTAACACAAATTGTATTTCATCTAGATACACATGTAAATAAAAACTAATAATATATTCTCAAGACCCTTTTACTTCATTAAATGGTTATTCAAAAACATATTATTTACTAGACATAAATTAAACCCATATCAACAATATCCTAGTTTTGAGTACTTAAGAGTTTTATTTAATAGCAATCATAAATTTTAGTATACTATTGTCCACCTAATAGATACAAATGTAAAAAATGATACCATATTTGGTAATACTTCCAAATATTAACCATTGTTGGAAAAGGTCATCAAAAGGAACTCAATTTTCATATTAAGAGTAGGTAAACCATCTATACCTAGTTAATTTTTTCACATCCTCATACCATAATGGATTAATAAAGGAACTCAATTTTCATATTAAGAGTAGGTAAACCATCTATACCTAGTTAATTTTTTCACATCCTCATACCATAATGGATTAATTCAACATCATCATTAATTATAAGGTTGTAAGGTTTCCTTAATTCATACATAGCCATGTTTATAATAGAATTATCATGCCCTTATTTCTTGGAATAAATACTGCACTAGTTCCTTGAAGCTAACCAATACCACTTGACAATGATCCAGGACACAAAGCCATAAAGTTCAATTCACCAAATCCTATTATTGTTTTAATTCAGAGAAGTTTAGGGGAATTCTGACATATATACATCAAGACAATCCACAATGAAAATGAATCTAAAAATTCATCCAAGATTGGAGAATATTTTGGAAATCCAAATACAATAAATCTTAGATTAGATAAGCTTGATGATGCATTATCTCTTTATTTGCTTAGAAATATATATAGCACTTGGGGACATATTAACTGAAAGTTAATAGGGTAGAAGCACAAAGTTGTGTCACACTTTCAACCAACTTATTAGTACAATTTAATTTATATAAATTTCTAACTAAAAATTATTTTTGGTCAAACATATGATCTAGTAAGATTCATTCTAGCTAAGTTAGACACTTCCATAACTTTCTCAACTAAAATTGTTAGCTAAAAATATATGGAGCACCACTTTGAGACTAATTTAACAAAAGAAAAAATATTTAAAAAAATTGGAGTTTCAATAACTCCTAATGCAAATAATATTTTAAAAAAAATATTAAAATACCCTTTTGTAGATCCATAAGGGTGGTTTCCAAAAATATATTTATTTTAGTAGTTTAATTATTATTTATATTTTATATTTTATTTTTACTAAAAGTAGGTTATCAACACAAAATATTAGGTTGATTACCATGACAAGGAAAAATACTAAAAAATATTTAAAAAATTGAAAAAATATGATGCACTAGATAAAATAATCTATTTCAAGATGGTGTATTTTTTTTCTATTTTAAATAAATATTTAATATGAAAGTTGATGTCTGATGAAAACAACTATTTTTTATATTCACACACACTTTAATATTTATTTATATATATATATATATATATATATATATATATATATATATATATATATATATATATATGAAAATTGGAAAAAAATATACCCATGTGCTAAAGTTTCAAGTTATAAATACACAAACAAAAATTGAAAGAAAAAAAAAATTACTATAAAAAGTTTGACGTCTCATGCAACTTTATTTTTTAGCATTTTATTAGCAACTAAATTATGGTGTTAATTTATGAAAATATTTTTAAAAATATTTTTTAAATTTTTTGATAAAAATGCAAACATTAAATATACTAAAAAATACATATTTTACTAGTTTAAATCATTTCAAAATTAAAAAACATATATAACACTTTTTAGTGATTCAAGTTTAAAAGTTGGATTAGTGTTGGTTGTTTCTTTGATAAAGTGTGACACAACTTTGTGCTTTTACCCAATGTGAATTCCAACTTCTAGATGAATCATAGTGAAGAGGGATGGATGCTAAGGTTTAGGAACAAGCCTAAACCTTGGATCTATTCCCTAAACCATCCCTTATGGACTTAGGTCTAAGGGCATCATTCACCCAAGGATATTTAGTCACATGTAGTTATCCTAATAATAATATTTTAATTGTATTTTCTCAAATTAGGAAGAGATCAACAATCTTACTAAGTAAGGAGTCGGCCCCTAGTGCCCCTACATCGGGAAGATTTGGGAATGCCCCTATTGATTCCCCTAACCAGGATGAAATTAATTCGGCCCTGAATAAGCTCGAGCTTGAGGACATTGTGAGTGTGGCAGAAAAAAGTATGGATGGCCTTTTCACTGTTCTCAAGTGGACCCAAAAGGAAGTTTGTGATTTGAAAGGCCGTAATATAGATCTAAGCAATAGGGTCATGGATTTTGAATAGAAGATTAGCTAGATTCATAAAGAGAATGAAAGACATGAAACCCCCTTACCAAGAAAAAGACAACATTCGCAGGAGGAAAGATTGACTAGCATCGAGTGCAATATGTCCAAGATAGGCCAAAATATTAGGGCCACTGTGGCGAACAATCACAAAATTTCCATGCATAACACCATTATCATCAATGCAATGGTGGAAAAGCTCAAAAAAAATCAAAAGGGTTCGCTGGTTGTGGATTTGGATGCAGACAAAGGTTGCTGCAGATCTGCTGGTGAAGGGATTTCGACTCATACTCGGGCCAACACTAAGAGGAAGACCTCGAATTCATCTCATACGGCTCAAATCCTCAAGCAGGGGCTACAGGATATGAAGAATGTTGAAAAGGAGGCTGAGGAGTTGTTGAACACCTTGGAGTAGTGCTGGTGTGTTTGTTTCTGGCTTTTTGGGCGGTCCTTTTTTTGGACCCTGTTGTCTCTTTGTGCTGTCGTTTCCTTTTTGGGATAGCCGTCTGCTTGTTTGGACTTATTTTGTTATCTTTTGTAAAACCTATTTTTTCCTTTTCAAAAACAATCTTACTAAAGGATCAAGTATCAATTATGTTTTCCTAATTTCCAACATATAATATTAATGAAGTACATATTTTTCTTAAGGCTCCATGTCTAGATTTTGATGTTTAGTTGATTATTTTATCATGTCTAATAATTTACTAAACATGAAATGCTATCAGTTTCACATACCCTAACACAAAAGACAAAAGTCCATAAACAATTTAATTTTTTCCATGCTTATGACTATAATCCAAAAAGTTGTGTATCATTTTTAGGTCATAGTACTAGTAAAATTTTAAGGTCCTCTTAATAAAAAATCAACTACCATTCCAACATCAAGATTTACATCTCTTGAGTTTGAAGAATTATCCTCAAAATATCACCATGCCTCTTTTCCCTTCATTTAAATTAGAGTTACACAATATCATAACCACTCTTACCCTCAATTTTAAATAAATTGTTACTCTTAGAAAAAATTCATATCCTAGCAAGTTTTAGTGATATCAATTATCACATTGCAATATGTTATGTCATCATTCATGGAATGCTAAGTAAATTTAGGAATGTAGAACCTATTCAATAAGTTATAGTCATATTTTAATATGAAAACATCAT